>NW_006494904.1:2437116-2447125 GCF_000471905.2 Amborella trichopoda
TCGATCAAGTATTACAAAAAAAAAAAAAAAAAATCCTACTGGGACTCGCTGATTCACTGTACGGACTCGGCGATTCCGTACCATGAATCGGCGAGTCACTGTACAGAATCGTCCGGTTCTCTCTAGAACCGGATGATTCCCGTTTTTTCCCCGATTCGATCCGCCCATGGCGATTCCCGAGTCGAACCAGGGCGAGTCCGGTTCGACTAGCCCGTTTTTTAAACACTGGTTCAAACTCAACGGCGTTATAGAAAGGCTCCAGGGCTAACGAGCGCCGTTATTTTTGTTAGGAACTCTAAGCTAACGGCCTGAAGCCGATGAGTAATGGCCGTTGAAATTGAACGATCCGTTATGATGTCGTTTTGCGGAAGCAATTTAGTAAAGATAACGGTTGAAAAACGGGGGTCCAGTAGTCATTGCTGGCCGGTTAACATCGTCGATTTGCATATCCCAACAGACAAACAAAACTGTCGATTTTTGGAAGAAGAAGGACGCTTTTGTTTATTTTAAATATTAACCACTACTAGAAATTATATAAAGAGGACGCAATGTTTGAAATTCCTAAAAGGAACCCTGTCCTTTGGCAAATGACAAGGTTACGTATCAGATAGAAAAGTAGAAAAGTACAAGGAAATTTTCACTTAAAGAAATGTGCCTGGTGGAGGTGCTAGCACTTTTGAGTTACACTTTGTGTTTTTCGGTCTCACTTATACAATCCATTAACATCTTCAAAAAAAATTAATTTTTAAAAAAACGGGAAGAGCATGTACTCCCCACTGTAACATCTTTAAAAAATTAATTCCTAATTTATTTGAAAAAAATGGTAGGGCTTCTACTCCCTACTGAATTATTAGAAAAGAAAAAAAAAGTTTTCATAAGGGTGCCTTAGTTATGAGGTTAATATTCATAAATGTCGCATCCACCTTCCATTTAAGAAATCGATGGTGTGGAGAAATTTTGGCCTATTTGCTTCATATGCTAGTACTATGGTTTATTTGTGTAATTCTCTTTAAAAACAGGTAGCCAAGAGCTTGACAAAATAGTTTCTCCATTTTTAATATTCGGTAATCGTATATTCACAGGCTTGTTTGGATGATAATTAATCTTTAGGTGGATTAAATTATCTGAAAATTACTCAATACAGCATTATTTTGTTAAGTTATTTGGTGCATATATAATATTATATAATATTATTTAATTATTTAACTATTTGGTAATTTTAAACTGTTTCTAGTTATTTTTGGCACCGAACATGTGATTTTTAGTAATATACTTTGAATAAAGTAGAAGCAAATTTTAGGACGATGAGTTTTATAATATATGATTTTTTGAGGGACACTCTACACAAACATAATTCATTATTAGGATTTACTTTTATTGAAACAGTGAATGATCAGCGATAACAAGTAGAAGACATGATACGGTGTAGTAGTTGCTTTTGTTATAATGCAACCACCGGTTAACTCTTAGTTTCAAATATTTTCAATTATTTAGTTACATTTAGTTATCGGTGGCCAGTATAAGAGCTATTCGTAATTGCATGAGTAACTTTGTAGATACTTTAGGTTTATTGTATAATCTGCATGATTCAAGAAACATAAATAGGGATACCAAAGCGTAACGATGTACCATATTACTCTCGCATTACTAACCAAATCTTCACTGTCAATGGATGCTGGATTCCCTATTTACATATCCATTAACATGTACATATCATATGTTGCATATTATAGCAATGGATGGTGGATTCCCTATTTACATATCCATTAACATGTACATATCACATTATGCATATTATAGCAATGGATGGTGGATTGCTTATTTACATATCCATTAACATGTACATATCATATGTTGCATATTATAGCATATGGTGCATTATGGTATATAGTTTTGTTAGGTACATAAAATTAATTATGTTTAAAAAATATGGTTAAAAGTAGTGGAATAAGACATAACGACTTATAATCTCATTAAAAGTATGACTTTTATTAAAGTAAAATAAGATTTTATATAACCTATATCAAATAATTATAAAAAAAAAAAATTCGATAAAAAAACTTAAAAAATTAATTCTAAAGTACGCCAATTATGAAAAAGAGGAAGGTACGAGAGAGTAGATTAATTTTCGCTTAAGCTTGGTAGGTTTTTCCTTTCAACCAATCTCTCTCTGAACCAACACGCGCCAACCGATGATTTCCTATCCTCGACATGTCCGCTCTGTCAGAATCTTCTATACATGTATTTGCCGATTTTTTATTACTTCCTTTTAATTTTTAAGAATCCATTTTCTCCCCAAAATTTATTAATTTAAATAAAAACCTGCTTTTGTACAAGAAAACTCTTTTCCTCTTTTCCACACCTGCCTTCACCTGCTCTGCCCAAATTAATTACTCTCATCGAAAAAAAAAAAGAAAAAAAAAGTTCAAAAAAGCGAAAAAAAACAGAGACGAAAATAAAAAGAAAAGCCGGGAGAAAAGAGGGAAAAGTAAAAGAAAGAAAAGTTAGGGTTGGATGTTAGGGTTTTACTGAGCGTCCAGCCTTCGTAACTCTCAACTCTCTCTCTCTCTCTCTAACACTGTTTTGACCTTTAAAGCCATTTCCTCAACAAGAACCCATCCCCTTGGTCCCTTTCTTTGTCTCTCTCTCTCTCTTCCAGGTCTCTGCTCAAAATGGCGTACCACAAAACTGCCATTCAGTTCAGAAAACCGGTTTTCTGAACACAAAAACCACCATGGCCGCTGCTCTCCCTCTCTCTCTCCTCCTCTTCATCCTTGTTTCCACTCTTCCTCTCTCTAAACCCGATCTCGAAGGTGACAGAGCCGCCCTACTCTCCCTTCGAAACTCAGTAGGCAGAGCCCTTCAATGGAACCAGTCTCAGAGCCCATGTTTATGGCAGGGCGTCACGTGCGAAGGCAACCGCGTCACGGTCTTACGTTTACCGGGTTCTGGCCTTGCGGGTCAGATTCCGGTGGGTGCTTTCGGAAATCTGACACACTTACGAACCTTGAGCCTTCGTTTCAATGCACTTTCAGGCCCTCTTCCCTCTGATCTCGCCCTGTGTACGGATCTCCGAAACCTCTATTTTCAACATAATCAGTTCTCGGGTGAAATCCCACCGTTCATTTCGAGGTTGCAGAATCTGGTGCGCCTGAACCTCGCCGGAAATAACTTTTCCGGCGAAATTCCGGCCAGTTTAAACAGCCTGACGAGGTTAGGCACGCTCTATCTCGAGGACAACAAGTTCACTGGCGAAATCCCACAGTTGGATCTGCCCTTTCTCATGCAGTTTAACGTCTCGTTCAATGCATTGAACGGCTCGATTCCTGCCAAGTTGGTCAAGCACGGTTCCACGGCGTTCGAGGGGATGAGCCTTTGTGGCCCCCCACTCGCCGATTGCCCTAAAACTACGACCGACACTCCGATAAATTCTGGCAGTCACAGTGGTCGGAAAAAGTTTCCGGCTGGTGCCATTGCCGGAATTGTTGTAGGCGCGGTCGTAATTTTGCTCCTGATAGTTTTGGTGATCTTGTACTCCAAGAGAAAGAGGAGCAGCAAGAGAACCAGAGCCGTCGATATCTCCACGATGAAGGGCACTGATGTTGCGAGTGACAAGGCATTTCCAGGGGACGGAGAGGGTGGAAATATTCATGGTTCGGCAGCGGCAATTCCAAAAGAGGAGACAGTGAGTGGTTTAGTTCCTAAACCTGAGATTAGTGGTGGTAAAAAGCTGGTTTTCTTTCCTGGTGCTCAGAGGACATTTGATTTGGAGGAGTTATTAAGGGCTTCAGCTGAGGTTTTGGGTAAGGGTAGTTTTGGAACTGCATATAAAGCAGTTTTAGAGATGGGTACTGTAGTTGCAGTGAAGAGGTTGAAAGATGTGGTTATTGGGCACAGGGAATATGCCCAACAAATTGAGAAGGTGGGTTCAATGACCCATGAGAATTTGGTGCCCCTCAGAGCTTATTACTTCTCCAAGGATGAGAAGCTTCTTGTCTATGATTACATGCCAATGGGTAGTCTCTCTGCTCTTCTTCATGGTAAGCTTTTGGGCTTTCCCCTTTTTATTGTTTGTTATCTTTTCATTGTTTCAAATTTTTAGTTTTGAGTTGATCTTTCTAGTCTCTTTATTTGGGGTTTTTGAGATCTTCATAATTGTGATGATTTGGGGTGGAAAATGGTGTTCTGTTTCTTAGTTTTTATGAGAACAGAGGATGTGAGGTAATACTAAGACAATGCTCACTCTTTGTTCTTAAATAATAATTGGGTGGGTGGGTAATCGGTTATTTTGTTAATTATTTGATGGTATTTGAGGTGCAATTTCGAAATAGTTTCGAAAAAGATAGAGATCATGTTGCATTTTTGTGGGCTCTTGTCTTCCTCCAATTCTTTAAAAAATGAGGAGATTATATGTAGATAAGATGCATTTTGGGGATTTATATAAATTGATTTGTTATATTGGTTGTTTTGTTGATTTATTTCCCAATGTTATTGTGATATTTTAGAGAAGGTGCATTTTGGTATTATTTTTTAAAACTATTGGGGCTTATTATCTTTTGGGGTTTTGTCTCCCTTTGCATTAGATAAGGTGCATTTTGGAGTTATCTTGTAAATAATGTAAATTTGGGGTTTTCTCGTCGTCTGTGTCTGTTCTTGGGATAGGGAAAGGTGCATTTTGAAGATTACTGGGAAGCTATGGAGATTGATTTGTTTTTTTTGATGGAGGATTTTCTTTTTGGTATGAGGATTAGAGGTGCATTTGAGATTAGAAAATCAAGCTTCTCATTTTAGGGTTGGTTTATTTTTTTCGAGAAATAAAATATTTTTTTTTGAGAAATTTTATGGTGGGTTTATTTGGTGAAATTTACTGTGATTCTTGAAAGAATCTTGTTAATAAAATTAGACGTGAATTTTTTTTTCTTTACCTTTCTCCTCTCCTTTGTATCTTTTGGGGGAATGTCACTGGAAAATGCCAATACACATGTGCTACAGAAAGGGCTCTTCAAAAATCATTTTTGTTGACCCAGCACTATAGATAAAAAATAGCACAGAAATGGAGGCCCCAATTTGTCCTGAAACCCCAATTTTCTTGTGCAATCAATTTTTTGGGATAAGGTATGCTCGATTCAAACCCACGAGTGTTACAGAAAGGGCTCTGACCATTTTCAGTGTTAAGTTTTCCATTGTCCCGCTTTAAGGAAATAAGGAGGGTGACCAAATTTTCCTTGGAAATTGATCTGTATTTTTATCTTTTACAGAACCTGAAAACCCTGCAATTTGTTATTCCCACTTATCAGAATCTTCTCTTTCTGTAAATTACGGTATGAGATCACAGGAAATCCATTACCGCAATAAGAAAATCCATTTCCATTTTAATGTATTTTGGTTGGAGTTGGTCTTTATCTCGATGTTTCTACACTCCAACCTGAGAAATGGTCACAATTTATCATGTTACTTGCTAGGAATCTTCTCTTGCTGTATATTACATACTGAAGCATCAGGAATTCAATTATCAATGATATATAAAATACACCGAAAATCACCGCCATAGTTGAGAATGCACATGAAGTGAGCTCTATTTTCATTTTATTTTTGATAGTTACTAAATAAGCTCGTTTAGACACATTTTATCATAAATTTTGCCCTGTTTTGACAGGCAACAGGGGGGCAGGCCGCACGCCTCTCAACTGGGAGACACGCTCGGGCATTGCACTGGGTGCCGCTCGTGCCATTGAGTATCTCCACTCACAGGGCTCTACTGTCTCCCATGGCAACATCAAGTCATCCAATATCCTCCTTACAAAGGACTATGAGGCTCGTGTCTCTGACTTTGGCCTGGCTCAGCTTGTGAGCTCTTCCGCCTCCCCCACCGCCAACCGTGTTATTGGCTACCGCGCCCCTGAGGTCACTGATGCCCACAAAATCTCTCAGAAAGCCGACGTATACAGCTTCGGCGTCCTGTTGCTTGAATTGCTCACTGGAAAACCCCCCTCCCACTCTTTAACCAATGAAGAAGGGGTGGATTTGCCAAGATGGGTGCAATCGGTTGTTAGAGAGGAGTGGACAGCCGAGGTTTTCGATTTGGAGTTATTGAGATACCAGAATGTGGAGGAGGACATGGTGCAGCTTTTGCAGCTTGCAATGGACTGTGCGGCACAATACCCTGATCAGAGGCCATCGATGCGAGAAGTGGTGCAGAGGATTGAGGAGCTTAGGAAGAGTTTGATTGATGAAGCGGAGCATAATTCGTCACAGAGGACGACTTCAGTTAATGACTCGGCGCCGCCCCCCTCTGTTCTTGATTGAGAGGGTGGGTGTGGGAGAATAGGGCCCTCTGTTATGCGATTCGGTTGTTACTCTCCCTCGCTGTTCACATTGGTTTGCTTCGTTAGTACACAACTCACTCTCTTTCTCTCTCTCTCCCTCTGTCTCCGTCTCTCTGGAGCTCCAGCTCGATGGCTCGGGCATTGTTGGTTAATTTGGTTGGATCAACAACTGTGTATCATGGTTGGTTTTAGCATCTTTTTTACCTTTTCGATTGTTTGGAGAGCTTTACTTTTATATAAACTTGGTTTTTTCTTTCGCCCGCCCTGTTCAGCGCTTTCGTTTGATGTTTTAATCCTTTATTCTTTGGGCCAATAACAGTAAATTGTATGTTTTTGTTCTACAAATGAGGCCCCCCGCCCCGACATTTGGCTCGTCTCCTATCTTTTGATGACCTCGGGACCAGGCATCCAGAAAAGGAGTTATTATAGAGGGTTACTTTCGTCAACACGTTCACGTTCTGTCTCTCTCTTTGTCTCTGTCTTGGTTCGTTGAATGGGGAAACGTGCGGTGATAATTAAATGCAAATTACTCTGTAATTAATAATCGGCATGCGCTTCCCTTATTTCGGGGTTAAAGGCTTAAAGCGGCATTTGTGTATATTAGATAAGGGTGTTATGGTAATTTATGGTGGTGTTTTATTTTCGTGGGTATTTTAAGCGGGACCGTGCTCTCCGGGTACTGCCTGATGTGGCGCGATATTCCTGCTTTTCTCTCTGCAATTAGGACCGGACCAGCTGGCTGGCACTGTTGCATTTAGTCAATGGGAGGCCACCACGTGTGCTGGTTTCATAGCCAAATAGGGGGGGTCGTTAAAACTTCGAAAGTAGGCGTCATGTGCTTTCAAGGGCAGAGAGTGTTGACGGCCGTTTACTTTCTAATTTCTCAATCCATTCGCCTGTTTCCCTACACGATATTTATTATGGTTTCGCTGCATGATATTTTATTATAAGGAACAAGTTTATATAAGGTTCCAACCTTACAATGTAGAAGGACTATATATGCGCGTAAAAAATCCTGGAAAATATTATTTTAATGCTGAAAAAACTTTTAAATGATCATCTCGACATTGAGATTAATGAATACGAAAAAAAAAAAAAGATTTTAAGTTCCAAAAATAGTGTATCTTGCAACATATTATCTAGACCGTTCATTTTTAACTATTTCATATGTTTATAGATCTATTTGATTTTAACTATTTTTGGAGTTTAGAATTTTATAATTAGATATAAAAATAGATTGTTAGATAATCTTAAGAATTTTTTACACCAAAATTATATATTATGATAAATTTTGGAGGAGCGTTTTAATTTGATTGTTTAAAGTTACAACATTGTAGAAATCACACCCTTATTATAATGAGATTGTATAAAGGTATATATCATGGAAATTTATACATACAGTTGCAACATTGTAGAAACCACACCCTTATCATAATGAGATTGTATAAAGGTATATATCATGGAGATTTATGCATACAGACCAACTTTTGTACAATGAGGTTACAATCGCTCTCATCCTTTCCATTTCAAATTGTTTCGACTCAAATTGTTTCGATTTCAAATTGGGTGGTTATAAGAATCATTGAAAATACTTAAAGTTCAAAATAAAATAAAATTATAAGACTTCATGACTAGTCTAAGCGATCCAATTTGACATTAAATGATTAGGAGTGATTATGACCTACTTGTAATAAAGATAAATATTCTCATTATATACAAATCTCATATACCATACAGTTTACTTTCCTGCATAGAGTTAATTAACATACCAAGGCATGAGAAGTGAAATCAAACGGTTGGGTGTATTAGCTCTCTTTTAAGAAATACTTTTAGGCGTTTTGTACGCAGCAAATCGTACATCCCAACCTCTTGATTTCACATATGAGGGCTTGGGGCATTTGTGATTTTCTCTTAGCAAGAGTAAAGAGCGTCATCGGATGCTATTGTTGTGCGCCGAAGCTTTAAACCCGATAGGTTACTTCTTTGGCAAATAAAGTACGAGAAATAAAACATGAAATGCATACACAAAAACACAAATATTTATGTGGTTCACCCAAGAAGCGGTAGCAAACCTTTTTAAACCGCTCTCATTTTTTTCTTTTTACTTCTGGCAACCATTACCGACAACATCATGTAGAGACTTGAGAACAACGAGAAACTGACTTTCTCTCTAATTTAAAAATGGGAAACAACCCAAAATCTGGAAACCATTACCGACAATACCAAATAGAGACGCGAGAACAACGAGAAACTGACTTTCTCTCTAAATTGAAAAAGGGAAACAAACCAAAATCTGGCAACCATTTACCGACAACATCAGATAAAGACATGAGAACAACAAGAAACTGACTTTCTCTCTAACTTGAAAAAGAGAAACAATTCAAAATCTATGTGGGAACTATCACTAAGAACAAGCCTATCAATTTCTAAGAGTTTACAAAAAAACCATCATTCCCATATAGTGACCCAAATATGGCATACAAATTCTCTACACTTCATCTCATATATCTATATAAGATTAGGAATCCATATTAAATAGGAAATTTCATATTAATGTTACATATATCTCAAAAGACCAAGAGATATATTTAAGAGTTCTAATTCTATTGGATTTTTATTTCCTTTAGGAAGCTTATCAATATCAATCTCACATAATAAGTAAATGTCTCAATTCCACATAATATGTGAATATCTCAGTCCCATATAATATGAGATTTTCTTATGTAGGTGATTTTGGATAACACTAAATCCAATAGTTGTGCCTCTATTTGTTTGATAGCAATATTTGCCTGGTTTTCCACCAAAATTTTAATGTATTTAAAAGGAGTATGAATCTCGCAAGAAGCAAATGATTCGGAACAGGGATAAGGAACTAACTTAGTTTATTGGCTTTTGATAGAGTAAAATAATGGATCATGATTTATAGCTGACCCCAAATAGTCGAAAAAAAGTTATGATGATGTATGTTCCCCGTCTCTTTGCAAAATTGTGCTTAATTTCATATCACAAATATCAACAAACCTCTCTCTAATGTTCGCTAAAAAAAATGAAGACCGGAGCTTTATGGGAGGCCCTCTTTGTGCCTCTGTCAGAGGTGTTCCAGAAATGTCTGCGATCGAGTAAATAGCTCTACAAACTAATGGATAGGATCGAGTTGGAAAATGGAAAGATTTGTACAAGTTATACCCACATGAAAGGGCGTAACGATCTAGGCATTTTTTCGAAAAGAGGCTCGGTGAAATAGACATGTATGTGAAGATGTGGACTACCAGCCACCAGGACGGAAAGGCCCTATGAAGCTTTAAGTTAAGTTATATACCTGATTGCCCTCTAAAATTTTCATTCATTTAAGAGGAGTATGAATATCACAAGAACGAATTGGTTGGGAATGGAGTTACGAAATTAGATCAAAAGGAAAGTTATCAAAATATCGGTAAAAGATTAGCTATTTAGCGTTTTACCTGGATTGATTTAATTTTGAAACATATAATTATAAATTAGAATAATGGCGAATGCGGCTAATGATAAATGATCCATCTCTAGTGAATAATTTGATAATTTTTTTTTAAATTAACTTAGAATGACAGTTACAGGTTGGAAGTCAAATCACCAAATGGCCCCGCAAAACACCATGTCAAAGGCATGTAGAGCCGCGAGAATGAGAGGGAGAGAGAACAGAGGTC
>NW_006494904.1:2447337-2467530 GCF_000471905.2 Amborella trichopoda
AGAGAGAGAGAGAGAGAGAGAGAGAGTGGTGGTTAATAAATAGAGAGAGACGGTAATATTGCTGGTCGTTACACTTTTGAGAGTTGGGTGGATGGGGAGTGCATTGTGAATGAGAAGTGGTGGTGGATGGATCAAAGGCTTGCATGAAAGTAGTGTAATCTCACACCTTTTAATAATAGAAGGAAAATTTATCAAAATACTTATTAGAAATATATTATTTTAGTGTCTTGCTTTTTTACACTATGTTACATGTTCATACAATATAAAAGTATCTACATAAATGTGTACGTTTATATATATATATATATATACCTTAAATAATTCAACTTAAACGTATTTCTAAATTTTATCATAACAAGTAATTTCGTTGTAAAATTTTTTTAGGATTATCTTAAAATATATTTTCATATTTAATTAGAAAAAATTAAATTAAAAAAATAGTTAAAATCAAATAGATATATAAATATATGAAAATTGAAAATGGAGAGCCTAGATAATATGTTGCAAGATACACTATTTTTGGGATTCAAAATGTTTGTTTTTTTTTTTTTTTTCATATTCATACATATTAATGTCAAGATGATCAATTAGGTAGGCAGTCAAAAAACAACATGTCTATAATGATGAGTATAGCTAAAATGAAGATGTTGAGATGGGTAAAAGTGACAAGACAAGAAGAGATAAAATTCGAAATAAATATATTCAAGAGAATTTAAGTGTGGCTCTAATAGGCAATTAGATAAGAAAATGTAGACTTAGGTGCGCTAAGCATGTAATGCGCAAACCCAATTTGAGACATGTTAGAAAGTGCGAATTGGTTTAAGTAGAAGACTAAAAAAAAAAATGCCCAAAATGACATAGTAATGAAAAAATATATGAAGGATTTATGGCCTTACTGTGGCTATGGCCTTTGATAGAGCAGAATGGTAGAACATGATTCATATAATAGATCTCAAATAGTTGAAAAGTAGCTTTGATAATGATAATGATATTAAATGATTCATCTTATATAGGGGAATTTGTTAATAGAACCGAAGGCATCTTTCCACAGGTTTTGTAATCTCTTTGAAAAATACAAACAGAAGGTCGAGCAAATGAAAGGATTACTAACCCCTGCCGCACAGTTACATGGTTATGGATTCCGCAAAGGCTTCTACAATTTCATATTGCCTAATGCTATTGTATAACAAATTTGTTAATTGAGGAATTCCCAAAAAAAAAAAGAAAAATCGTTAATGAAAGATACACAACATTGAAAAAAAAAAACCACTTTTCCTACCATGGGAAAAAAAAAGAAAAAAAAGATACTGTTTGAAGTTCTTGTGTCCAATTATGAATGTCTATTTTCATGATTACTCACACAATATAAGATTGAGTAATAGGTATCTGGATGTCCAAACAGGGCCTAAGTGGTCAGTATGAACCAGAAGCCAATCACACTTTATTTGTTTCTTCTTTGTGTCGCCTTTCCACTAATCGTGGCAAACATCTCTCTCTCTCTATCTCATAATCTCTCTCTCTCTCTCTCTCTCTCTCTCATTCTCATTACGATTGATCTGGTTGCACATCGTTGTCTAAATCCAACCTCCATTTAATGAAATCGTTGTCCCTTACCAACCTATCCATCTCTTTGCTTTACAAAAATGCAAAATGCTAGAAAAAAGGAAACGAAAGGAAAAAGAAGAATATACCCTATTTGTCCTAATATAACACTTAAATAATAAGCAAAAAAAGTGAGATTTCGGGTGGAAGTTCAGATTTGCTCAATGTGTTGGTTGGATGTGCTTATTATTTGGGTCAATTACTAGGAGAGTTGCACTTGTTTTTATTGCAATTTGGGGATGGATTAACATAGAGTGCCAAAGGCATGCACAAATTGAGGCCTATCATAACCTTTCAAGGTTGGAATCTTAGATAACCTCAAGAATGGAGCTGGGGTCGTGGTGGTAGTATCATTTGAGCCCTCAAAAAAAAGTCATGACCTCATTCTCACCAACACTTTCGAAAAATGAACTCTTTTCAAAACAGGTAAGGGGCCTGTAATTATCATTGATTTACCAAATAAAAGAAAAAAATCCTAGCTAATATTCACCAAATACAATAAAAAGAGTTGCAAAACTGAGGGTATATATAAGTTGATGGAGCATAAATCGACAAGATACTTAACATGGAAATGGTGGTGAAGGGTACTTCGAACCCTTGAAGTTTGTCAACACATCATTAAACAAATACTTCAGCACTAATTCAGTTTTGGTCCAGGACAATGGAATAAAAGATATGAGTCGAATAAATGGAGTGCTCGAAATTGCTAAGGCAAACAAACAATGTGATCTGTTTGGATTTGGCAAAAGAGAAATGATAGTTCAAGAACTAGTGTCCGTAAGTGTGTGCAGTTCACAGTGTATGTGATCAAATAACAAACCAATATTAGTATCTTGTTGATATTCCAAGGGAGTTATGTCTAATGACCAATGACATAGTGAGCAATGAAGAAATTTAGGGAAATTTTTACAAGTTTTATTTTCAATTTCTTTTCTTTTAAATTATATAACACAAAACTATTTTGTTTTTCAAAATAAAAATGGTAGTTTCCTGCCTTCTTCTTCTTTTTATTTTTATTTTTATTTTTTAAACTTTTGGGGCATCTTGTACTAAACTAGTATGATCTAGATACCATTACCTTTCCACAGATTCCATAGTACAATCACTTTTTCTATTGAGATAGGTTTCTAAAGAAAAGATCAATCACATGTGGATAAGTAGCAGTTAATATATTTGGTGGATTGCAAACCACTAATGTCACTCAGTGTCATTAACTATGATCTTTTGCAACACATCATGTTTATGTGATGCTTTACAGGGACAAAAGGTTAAGACAAGGAGCTTATCCATCAGGACAGCTAGTGACTACACAGTGTCTCCTTCATGTGATCAAAAGTCACCCAAAAGCAGTTCAATGGTTGCACTATGTTTTACATCACTTGTGTCCACAACTTGCTACTGTTGTTGCAGTGTTTTTGAACGGAAGGTAATTGGATTCGAAGCTTTGATTGACTCAATTGATGCTCCACATTGAGCATCGTTTCTCGAGTCGAAGATCTACTTGATGGCTAGGTTGAAGGCCACATGTTCAGTTAGGAGGATCCATATGTTCAGTTCGATTCAATCATTCAAAAATTGTGGCACTGCTGTAGTAATCCATCTTGGGACCATAAATTTGACATTTACATTGATAAGCTCAGTTACAAGAGCCTTTTTTTTTTTTTTGGTGACCATGGCAGTGGACTCGAACCATTGTTCGCAAAATCGCCTGATCTAACCGCTAACCGTCGGGTTAGACCGAAATTTTGGGAAGTTAAAGTGATCTGATATTTTTTAAAAAAATTGTATATAAATTCTCAAAAATAAGGAACTTGATTTGTAATGAATTTTTAAATATTCTTTACATTATGGTAAAGATTGGAATTTGTTTTGGTCATTAATACTCACTTTTATATTTTTCCAACTTTTTTTAGAAAATTTTAAAAATAGCCATTGGAAAATATAAAATGGGTTAAAATCCATTTTTTCCATTGATTTTCAACTTCATTTTTTAATGTGTTTTGTTTAATCATGTTTTATGTGCTTTTCATATTTTTGCATATTTTTTTTTGTATTTTTTTTTTCAACACTTTTTTGACCGACCGGGACTTACCCGGTTAGAGTGGTTGAATCGATAGGTTTACCGGTTAGCTTGGTTAAATCGCTTTCAAGTCCATGTCTGATTAACTACTCCGGTTCGATTTTACAAACATGGGCTTGAACCGAACATGCCTATCGCAAAAAGGGAAAACAAACAAACAAAGTCTAAAAAGAGTATAGATAGCATGCCGGAGAGGGGCAGATCTGCTACCTAATGCTGTTGGTTGATATGTCAGGTGGAATGAAGAAAACAACACATGTTTTATATTTTTAAGAATAATAGCTGTATCCAAAATGTCCGACAAATTTTTTTTGAAGATAATGGTTAGAATTGATAGAAAAATGGTTGTCGCTTGAAATTATGAAATCAGGCAATATATTTTAGGAGTATTGCATGAATTCATGAGAGGCAGGAGCTTCTCAACGCGCCGACATGATCGAAGTTTTTACAAACCATGGATGAGGAGATCTTAGAAAAAATAAATTGTCATGGTAAATTCAGGAGACAATTGGCATTGCACTCATCAGGGCAGTTACACATGGTGAAAGGAGGAACATGACTCAGAAGCATTACTAAGGTTAATAGAAATAGGCTTTAAGCCTCACATAAACTTGATTGCCTAATCGATTTGACAATGTTCTTGATTTACCTCGCAACTTGCATTAAATGTTTGATGAAAGGATGCTAAGAGCTCAATGGCAACTGAAATAATAGGCTTCAATGGAGTTTTGTTGGGACCTAAATTTTTTTTTTTTTTTTCTTTTTCTATTTGTCTTTTTTTAGGGCGAAGTTCCAATGGCAGGTCTTGTACTAGGGAAATAGGTACCGAAATCATCTCAACTGTACTTGAGCATGCAAACTTTTGCCTTGCTTCATGTTCTTTTCACATTTATTCTAGGACACAGTTTTGGTGAGTCAGCGGACTCATGTATTATCATGGGGTCCCTTATCTATCTAACATCGATCTCTAACATGGATGTTAAAAAATATTACATCCACTAAAAGTTTAAATGGCCGGTGGAAGAAAGGAATTCAAAAAATAACATTTGTATTTTTGAAATAAATTTCAAATTTAGATCATTGCCATGGTATAGATTACCGAACCCTAAATTTTTGGATAAAAAATAAATCTTTTAGATATACTTTGTAGGGAGACCACACAAGAATAGTGTGAGTCGACCGACTCACCAAACACTTTTCCTTTATTCTATTCAGTCTTCAGATTCCAGGGCAAGTTCATTTCAACTCTGACTCCCTCTGTAAGAACTCTCTGTGTTTTTTTCTCTCCTTTGTGCTTGGATATAGAAAACTCCTCCATTTTTTTCTCTCTCCCTCTCCTCCATTTTTTTCTCTCTCCCTCTCTTGGGCAATGAAGAGGAGCTTGAGATTTTCCATACCAAAGAGAGGAATGATTACCAAAAGTTGAGGATCAACTTAGAGAAAAGTATAGAGAGAGTTTATGGATTGAAATTTTGAAGTGAACATCAAATTTCGCTCGGCTACATAAATTGAAAGTTCATGTTGAATTAAATTTTAGTTTTACATTTTGGGTAAAAGTCAATTAGTAAATAGCTAATATAAATCTTCTTTTTGTATTTTGGGATTGTATACAATAAGACTATTTACTTTTCATACAAGGAGGTCATAAAACAATTACTTGTAACCATCCAATGTGAAATCTGATAGCTTGAGTCACAAAGTTAGAGAAAATTCTTTTTGAACTTTGACCTTGGTTAATAGAAGAAATACAACTATCCAATTTCACATCCAATGGTCAAGATTAATGGACGGTCAGTAAACATATGAAAACCTTGAAAATGGACGGTAAGTAAACATATGAAAACCTTGAAAATGGACGGTCAAGATAATATATTGTCAGATGCACTATTTCTAGGACTCAAAATCTTCTTTTTTTTTTCATACATCTCGATGTCGAGATGATAAATTATAGAGTTTTTCAACATTAAAATAATCTTTTCCGATAGATTTTTGAGGTGCGTTATTAATTCTACATTTTAAGATTGCAACCTTATATAATATTCTAAAATAGAACTTTTGATTAAGTGTTGTGCTAAGGTATTTTGATTCGGGACTTTGGCTTGAGTTTATATGTATTGATTTTCTAGCTAATAGCTGCCATTAATTCATCATTAGAGCCTTTTACCAACTAATTGAGATCACCTACATGAATTTTGGTCCGCCATTCTATTCTATCAAGAGCCATACCTTCAGTAAAGCTATATGTTCCCATATCTTTTCTTACCACTTCCTGCCATGTCATTTTGGCTTACCCCTTGCCCTTTTTAGCCTTCCACTTTAACTAAATCCCACCTCCTAATAGGTATTGTACTGAGTCTGTGCTGCACAAGGCCAGCCCATTGAAATCTACTTTCTCTTACTTTGTTGCTTATTGGTGCTATACTTAAATTCTTCCGAATGCATTCATTTTAAATTTTATCTCTTATTATCTTGCCATTTATCCATTTCAATATCATTATCTCTTATTGTCTTGCCACTCATTCTATGGATATGTTGTTTCTTGACCGCCCAACATTCCGCCCCATAAAGTAAAGCTGGTCTCACGGTTGTTTTATAAAACTTACTTTTCAACTTCATTGATATATGATAATCATATAAAACTCCAGTTGCACATCTCCACTTTGTCCACCCAACTCTATTGCTATGTGCGACATCTTCCTCAATCTCTTTATTTTTCTAAATTATCGACTCAAGATATTAAAATTGCACTCTTTTAGGTATTTTTTGACAGTCATTGTTTCCTACTTTCTCGTCTCTACTACTTTTATTACTAAACTTACATTCCATAGACTATGTCTTAGTCCGGCTGATTTTAAAATATTTATATTCCAGAGAATAACTGCAGTCAATTGTATTTGACTTATTGAGGTGTTCTAATTTTAGGATTTAGCTCAGAGATTTCCTTTTATCTAGGTTTTCCATTCAATGGTCGATCATGTTTCATCTAGACGAGAAAGTACAAAGGTTTTCTACCTCACTAAATGAAAACTATTTTTTTTTTTTAAGCTTTTTATAGATTGAAATCCAATAAAGTGATGCTTTAGATTTGAGAACCGGAAAGTTAAAACTACCCATGCACCTTACGACTCTCTCTCTTGGATTCGTGCCTCATGCTCAGTTCTATTAAGAGTGCTATTACACTTCTTGTGTCAAAATCTTATGGATTGATTGCTCCATTTATGAATGGATTTATTTTCTTTGCAAAAACCTTTGCTATACAGGAACCTATTTACCTGTAAATATGCAAAGCTAAACGCATAAACCAAACATACAAGTTGTTTGTACTAGAAACACATCTCTCTCTCTCTCTCAATTGCTTGGCAGATAAATTATAGTCCAACTCATTGTGATTCAATTTGCAATGTTCCTGTAATATAGTATATCTATAAACCATGTGCAACACATGTGCGCTTAAGATATTCATCGTGGGAATTAATTCTTGCATTGTTTTGTATTTTTTTGTACTTAAATAACCAAGCCAAGTGAAATTCTCTCTCTTTTTTTTGGTATTTCTTTACGTGATTGACATGTTACTTGCAGGGTGTTGTTGTAGCAATTTCATAATATTCGTGATTTTAGATGATTTTTCTTCTAATGAGGGAGGGGAGACATCTTATTTTTTAGGCTTAATATTTTAACATATGTGAGGGTCATAATCACTTCGAGCCATTAATATCAAATTGGATGGCTTGGAGTGTGTCATAACTTCAAGACATTTTTTTTTAACTTGAGTCGAATGAGTGATTCACTTACAACCTCCCAATTAAGATTTGATGGACGGAGTGATTGTGACCTACTAGTACTAAAATAGACTGAAGGCCTTTTTTTTCTTCTACAATATTGATTTGAGAAGAGACCGGAGATCCCATATGGAGGTTAAGTACAGGCAGGATATCACAAGAATAAGCTGTAGCCATTGGTTAAACTAACAACACATACTTCATGTGAGGTAGATTTTTCTATTAGGTTGACAAATATCATTAATTTTCTTATGCATTTGTTGGATTTATCCCAACAAAGGTGACAATTTATTTTACCTCTTGTTATGATGCATATTAGTTTATATGTTATGTGCAGTAGAGTTCCATATTGACTAGACAAAGATCATAGGTTTCATGTGTAGTGTTCTTGTTTTTTTTTTTTTTTTTTGGGTTAATTCACTAGGAAAAACAGGCTCCTACCCATTTTTTTCATATAGATTAGGGAGTGAGCTTTTTTGAAGGTATCACTAGGTGGTGTCAGCAGGATTGAAAACCACAACGTAGTAATTAGGTATGGGGGTGCTAGCACCACGATTCAACCCCTTTCCTGGTTTCATGTGTAGTTGGCTCTCTTATTGAGCAAATAAAAAGATGAGTTTGTCTATTCTCATACCAAGGTTTCCAAGTTTTTCAAATATGATGTGGATATGCTTATCATCAGACTTCTATGGGCTTTTAAAAGCTTTGAAACACCTCCCATGAAGATCAATGCATATGAAGGGTCCAGTAAGAAGATTTGGCATTGATAAAGTAGCCATTTTTCCATGTAATAAATATCCATATTTCTTTATTTGGATCCAGATCATATCCAAAGAAGTGGATACAACAAAGGCCCAACGTGCAAATATTCGAAATTTTTTTACTCAAAGAAAATTGCATTAAAAAGTCATGTTTCTTTTTTTTGTTTTTAATATTTTTTTTAGGTAGGGTCATTTGGATTCATGCCAAGTGAAGGACTGCTTGATTTTTGGGGAATTTTTTTGTTTTCTTTTGCAATCAAAGTGATCTCATCTTTTCCATCATATACCTCTCTATTGTGTAAGTTAAAAAATAAAAATATTATCCATTTGATTGTGATTTCAAAAACCATAAATTCTATGTTAAAACCTTATATCCAGCATATTTTTTTGACTTGGATACCAACATAATGATCCTCATAAATTAAAGTTTTAACTGTAATTCATCACGTAAATCGCAATGGAAATATAATCATTTCAGTGATATTTACTGCTTTAATTTTCCCTTGAACAAATATATATTATAGGTACTTAATATCTTCCAATCATCCATTTCTTTATAGCCCATCTATCTTCAGTGGAAGGTGGGTGTGAAGGGACATATTACAATGTTTAAATTGAGCATAATATAAGACATTAATTGCCATTTCTTTTGCTACATATCATTCACTAATTTTGCAGAGTACTCGTCACACATGGACTTCAAGTGTGAATTCATGTCAATCTCATTTTAATGGGTGAAGCATATTAAATTCTCAGGCATGGACCTCTTGGAATAAAGGTTTATAATGTGGAAAAAGTTTGTGGGTAAAGCCTATAGGAATATTTATGGAAAAAGAGAATTTCTCAATCATCCATTGGAGACATTTGGTAAAATATTGGTTTTTGCAAGCAAAATAAAGGTATTTATAACACCCTTGCATTATCTTACTAGGGTAACTTGGGAATTAGTTATAAAAGGGATTGTTTCCTATAAGAATATATATTTTTAGGACAACAAAGTTGTAATTATCTTAGCCATCAAATGTGAAATTGAGTAGCCGAGATGTGTCATTTCTATATACAAATTTTTTTAAAAATGGATATTGAACTTTGTCAATGGCGTATCTGCAGTACTTGATCTCACATTTGACACTTAAAGTAATTGTGACCTTTTTGTTCGCACGAGAGATAAATAGTTTCATTATATATTTTCCCAATTTAAAATACTAATGTCATGGCTTCTTTTATTTTGGTAGAGGGGCAAAGTAGAAATTTATACCTTACAACTCTCCTGGACAAATGAAATACATAAAATATTAAATAGTGCAATTCCATTTTCAAAAGTTATTCGTTTATTCATCAAAGGTTAGTAGTGCTATTTAAGAAAGGAAAAAACTTTATATAGAGTCGAGGCTCTAAATTAGAGCCAATCACAAAAAATTCACTAGAAGAGATTATTTTGATGCCCAAATATCCTCAAATTGATCATCTCCATATCAAGATGGACATGAGAAAAAAAATGTATTTCAAGTTTTGGAAATAGTGTATCTTGTAATGTATTTTTGGACTATCAATTTTTAAGATTTTCCAGCTTTTTTAGATCTACACTATTTTTGAAGCTTTAAATTTTATAATTAAAGATGAAAATATATTTTAAGGCTATCCCAAAGATTTCCAGTAATGAAACTGCATTTCTCGACACTATTTGAACATACGCTTTGCTTTGATTGTTTAGAGCCTCTGCTTTATACAAACCGCACCCAGAAAAAAATCCACAAAGACATCTTAGTATGTGCCCGATTCCTATATTTGTGCATGTGTATGACAATGTAGCAATGACTCCAACTTTAAAACATACAAACACAAGAAAATTAGAAATGCAAATTTTTAATTTAAACAAATACAATATTCATAATTTTGGTGGGTTCAGAATCTCCGATGTCATTTTGGAACCATCTTAGACCACCTAGCTTTCTTGTCCAAAACAAAGAAAAAGAAAAAAGAGAAAGTTGTGATGCTTTCAATCTTGCTAGCCTTGGGTTGATCTTGAGCTCTACCTTGCTTGGGCAGGGTTCAAGTTTATCTCTATAGAACTTAGGGAGTTAAGAGGAAAGCTAGGGTTCTCTCTTGAGAGCATCTTTCTCTAGGGGAGTTTCTCTTTAGAATATTTCAACTTTAAGGGGAACAGATAATCGACTGTTTATCTCGTCCAAATCAAAAAAGGTGGCTAAACTAGGCCAGCGATACTTCAAATTCTGCTCTAATCCCTGGCAAAGCTTCCCTCAACCCCAACCTGAGACTTCCCTTCTTAACTTCCGGCATCGAAACAGACGATCTGCCACCCCCAAATTGTCGAGCATTGTGAGACCATTGATTTGCATCTAATTTGCCCAAAAACTTTGAGATTTGGTGGAGCTTTGGATTTGCAAAATGCAACTTAATGCTCTTTACATACACTTTGTTTTGTTTTGCCCCAAAGGGTTGTTGCTAGATTTCTTTATTCAGAACCGTGATATCAAAACTGGTTCCTACGATTGTTTTGCTTCAGGAGTCGAAGAAAAAAAAAAAAAAAAAACCCAACGACTTAAGAGAGCTATGGCCTCTTGAAGCGGTAAAAACCATAAAAATCAGCTACATCTCAAAATTGGATATATTTTATTTATCAAGTCACGATCGAAATGCGTAAAAGTTTGGCCAGAAACTTCCAAAAAAAACCAGCAGAAATAAAACGGAGAATTTCACAAAAAAAATGTGTAATGTTGCTGAATTTTGACCCAATTTCTTTATTGATAAAAATTTATTTTTCAATTAGTATATAACGTCCCCAAATCTTCAGTAAACATGACCAAACAATGTTGTAACGACACATATTTTGAGGTTAAGGTTTTCTGACCATTTACTCTCATTGCACGAGTCTTCTCCTTTGTAATTTTACCCCTTCCTATGTACTCCAGATCCTATGGACTATAGTCCAAAAATTGCTTCTATCATAATTTCATGTTAGGCCGAATTTCGGAGCATTTTGGTGGTATTTTGAGTTAAATTTGGGCTCAACTCTGGGCCCATTTACATCCGATAGACTTGTTGTCGTCATGGGCTTTTATTGTGTGCTCCATAGTTGATTGGGGTCATAAATGATACTGAAACCTATGGTTTTAAAGGAGGTTCCGTAATATCCAAAAATAAGAATCCCTCGAGTTTGGGCCCATTCTACATTCGTTTTGGGCCCAACTGCCACTTTTTACTGTTCCCCACGGTTTCTTGGTGTATTTGGTATCGAATTTCTGTAGGGCCTAACAACCTTATACATTTTTTTGTCCCCAAGCAAGTAATCTTTTTTGCTGGAAACCACTTCCACCTAGAATTTTGGGATAAGGTGATGCCCGAACACCTATCCTCCAGTTTTTTTTTTTATGAGTCATTGGATAGAGGGTCCCGACCTTTTTTTTGATGAGTCATTGGAGAGAGGGCCGCTACCTTTTGTAGGAATTGAGTTTAGGATGTAGCGTTGCAAATCGTCAAGAGCTAACCAATCACAAATCCTTGCTTTTGTTATGAGTTTGCTAAGTGTAGCAGAACTACAAGCAGACACTCAGTTATGTAATCCCAAGTTCCCGACTCCCAAGCGAGGTTTTTGGACAACATTCCAAGGGAAAGTTTGGTTTAATAGAAATCTCTTTCCATGATAGAGATGTCGGGACATGGGCTTCATACGTTGTAGGCTATGATGCCTTTAATTTCTAGAGCGTGAAGATTATCGCTTTTGCTTTCGCTTTCGCTTATTTGAGAACCTCTTTCCAATGGAACCATCGTTAGAAAAACGGGCGATCTAACCGCTAGCCGCTTGGTTAGATCGGAACCGCCCACTTGTCGATTCCGGTTTTGGGCTGTTTTGGTGATCGACTTTGTATATTCCGTTATAAATAAACTATCTTATCCTATCGTGGTATTGAAATTCTCTAATAATGGAAACTGCAACCCTAGTTGCCATCTCCATATCTCGTTCACTTGTAGGATTTACTGAGTATGCTTTATATACCGCGTTTGGGCAACCCCCTCTACAACTAAGAGAACCATTCGAGGAACTTGGGGACCAATTGAAATAATTAACCTCCCAAGAAGTTCATTATTTCAATTGAGATAACGAAAAATCATTTTATTTTTTTATTTGGAACCTTAGACGGTTCTCGAAAAAAGATAGCACAAAAATTTATCCCTAGAGTTGATACCAACAGGAATGTATAAACCAGTGCTTTCATAGATTCGATTGTGGTTTACAATGAAATTATATACAGTTTCCATACCTGTTCATTTGGTATTTACAAATTTTTTTTCAAAAAATGTATATAAATTGTCAAAAATAAAGATTTTAGTTTGTAATGCATTTTTAAATTTTTTACATTATGGTAAAAATTAAAAATTGTTTTGGTCATTAATACTCACTTTAATTCAAAAATCGATTCGCTAGAATCTATTTTTTCATTAATTTTTAATTTCATTTGAATGTGTTTTGTTTTAATCGATCTTTATATGCTTTTTATATTTTAGTAGACTTCTTTTTTTTTTTACTTTTTTTTTCAATATTTGTTTGACCGCCCGAAACTTGCCAATTTAGAATGGTTAAATCGGTCAGTTTATCGGTTAGGTCGGTTAAACCGCTTCCGAGCTATATTAACCGTTCCGATTAGATTTTATGAATGGAATAAGTACGAGAAAGCAAGAGATACTTAAAGAGGTTTACGGATCAATTTTGCAGAGAGGTGTGGTTTGCATAAGGTTGCAACTTTAAACAATCGCGCACTTCTACATTTTGTCGTAAGATTTAATTTTGTTACCAAAAACTTTTGTAATATCTCTTAAAGTTTTTTATTCTGAAAATAGTTCAAATCAAGTAAATTTATATAAACACATGAAAATGTTAAAAATAGACGGTCCAAATAATATGTTGTAAACTGCACTATTTTTTATAGTCAAAATCCTTTTTTTTCTATCCATTTATTTCGATGTTTAGATGATCAAATAGAGTATTTTCCAACATCAAAATGACTTTTCTTGATAGATTTTTGAAGTGCACTTAATTCTACATTTTAAAATTGTAACTTTATATAAATCTTCCTTTATAAAGGAGATTCACAAAAGATAAATATTAACCTATATAACATGGATATGCGTATCTATAATGTTTTGCACGTTCGATAATCCATAGACACATATTTGTCCAATACTTTGAAAACCTAGATTTTCTTAACTCCTGTTTTTTTTTTTTTCGTGAAATCCCACAATAAATACATTCAAAACCACCCAAAATTCTACGTTCTTCTTTCTAAAAACTATATAGATCGTTCTGCATTTTTATTTTTTTAATGTTAACATTTTAAGTATAGGTGAGGTTTGTATGAGATGCAAGGCGCACCTTTAAAATTGCCAGAAGATGAAGTTTCGGTTTCAGAAACCTTACGACGGTTTGAAAATCTATGTTCAACTTTATTATGAAATTTAACATATAAAAAATAACGTAGATATTTATAAACACTTCAAAATGTTGAAAATAGAGAGTCTACATAATTTATTACAAGATAAACCATTTTTATGACTTTACCCATATCAACTTGTGAGGTCCATGAGATGGCAGAGTTTCAAGGAAGATCGGGAGATAGAGAGAGCAGGTGGAGTTTATAGGTGAGGAAAAGAGATAATGAAATGATGATTTTAGAGGTCACTAGGAAATATAAACGGATAAATGTGGTAATTTGGTTAATAAAAAAAGTTTAAGGAAGTTAAATGCCACTTTTTATTTTGAAAAACACTTGGAGGGGTCATGAGCTTTTGATGGAGTAAAAAGGTCATTTCGGATTACGATTTTAGAGTGCGGGGAGTACATTTTTCTCTCTATATATTACTCACGTATATAGTTTTGGTGAATCAGTTGACTTGTTAAAACATGTGTGTCTCCTCCTGTGTCAAACGTCCATCTTAGAGACGGACGTTAAAAAGTGGTGCCTCCACTATACCTCAAAATGGATTATGGAAAAATATATTAAAATTATGATTTTTTTTATTTTAAATATTCATATTCATATATACCATAATAATTGAAATTGACAAATCCCCAAATTTTAAATTTAAAAAAGGCCGAGCATTGACGAGCTAGTTGACTAACCAACCAAATTACCTCACCACATTGCATGTCGATATTGGGTGCGGTTTACATAAGGTTCTAATATTGAACAATCAAAGTAAGACACACCTCTAAATTTGGTCATCTAAAAATATATTTTATTCTTTAATTATAAATTTTAAAAGTGGTTCAAATCATATAGATCTATAAATACATAAAGATTTTAAAAATAAATAATTAAAATAATATATCATAAAATATTTTAATTTTGAGTTTTGGAATCTCCCTATTTTTTATATCCATACATCTCGTCCATAGCAATTGAACACTCATTCAAATATAGGAATTGCAAACTTATATAGACTTTTTTTGCCCTCGTCATGTAGAGTTAATAAACCAAGAGGAGGCTTCTCATGTCTGTCATTTCGTCAAATGTAGGACACTCGTTCACATACTTTATCTCAATGCTACGTGTCATATGATCCGAGAATATACGGCCCAAAATTCCGACTAGCGTTAGCCACGTGGAAATCTGAGCATGCCTTTCTCCTGCCTAAACCGATAGCCCGGTCTTTTTACGCAATTAGAATTTCCGACGTTCTAGAGAGAGAAATGACTAAAAGGCCCCTCCCATTATACGATTTTCAAACGCCCCCAAAATCTAATTTTCCTATTACTCGAGAAAACTACCATTAATTAGTAAATAAGATGAATATTTCACCCCTAAACCAGGTGATTACTGTAGGAGCCTTGTTGATATTTACTTCAAATTTGGTCGATCCTTAGTAATGCACCCTTGATAAAAAAGCAGCGCTCGAAAGCCGCGAAGTTTCGACGGTCTGGATTGCCCCACTTGCTGCGCTACATCACTAAGAAATAGATCTTGGCCGCTGTTAAAAGGTATAAATAGCGGTGGTGGCGGGGAAATGAAGCAGCAGTGCTTTTTTTCAAGCGCATGTCCCTCACTCTGAACTGGTGAGCTCTGCATCTCTCTCTACCTTTCGTCTGATTTTAATGGCGATTTCTTTTTGACTCTTTCAATCCTATATGCATCCGTTTGTTCTATGAATTCAGGCTCTAGAGCTGCGAAAATGGTGATGTTCACAGTTACCAGAAAGGAAACCTCTCCCATTGATAGTCAGAAGCCTGGAACATCAGGTCTCAGAAAGAAGGTACCATTTATATGAATCTTGTTTTCAATCTCATTCTTTTTTTTTTGTTTTTTGTTTGTTGATCATGATTATTTATCTAGAATGATCAGCTTATATCTCTTTCTGTGATAAATTCTTCATTCTTTTGGCATTTGTCTTTGGTTTTTGCCTGGATATTTTCTACAATTGATCATTGATTTAGTTTGTATTGAATGTGCTTAATATGGGATTCAGTTGCTGTGGGAGAATCAGATTGTTGTTGATGTTGTTGGATCGCATGTCACAATTTTTTTTCGTTTTGTTTTGTTTTGTTTATGGAGCTTTTTTTTGGATATGTTTTATCAATTTTCGTATCTCTCATGGAGCTCAATATCAATGTGGATTAATTTCTCTGTGGCATAGGTTCGATCTTTAATCTGCTGGATCACTTGATCTGGGCTTCTGGCAGACTCCTCTTTTTTCTTCTCTTTAATTATGATGGCGATTTCGTTCTATGGCAGAACTTTTGCTGTGTGGTTTAAATGTTTCCATTTCCTTGATATTTGATTGTCTGATGCTTTGTTGATCGTAATTTGGATTTGGTACTTATGATTTGCCTTTGCTTAACCAACTTTGATCTGCAAGAGTAATGTGCCTTTGTTTTCTACTTTTTGTATCCAATGCCTTTGTGGATGTAGATTTTACTGGGGGATTGAGAATTCTTAGTTTTTCATGTGGCATTAACTTCTTGAATCCTTTGATATGGCTTTCACTATCTTAATTTTCTTTAGATAGAGGAGTTAAGCTCGTTGTACTTCAGTCATTCATGGTACCTTTACCAATTTTCTGTGGCTTTGTTTGAGAAGAATATCTTGACATGGGAATCATTCGTAGCTTGCAATATTAGCTGCTCTGCAGTTGATATATTCCATTTGCACTATAGTTATGAGCTTGCAATTGTCATGGCCTTATAGATACACTTATAATGGCTCTTATATGGTCATACCTAATGCATTTTAATTTGGTGGTTCAGGTAACCGTGTTTAAGCAACCAAATTATTTGCACAATTTTGTCCAAGCAACATTCAATGCCCTCCCCGGTGAACAGGTCAAAGGCAAGTCTGCATCTGGTTTGCTGCCCATAAGAATCTTTGAGTTGGTTTGGTTTCTCAAATTTGCTTTATACTGTAATCTTGATGATTTAATTTATTTCAACTTTGATGGATTTATATTGATAGAATTAATGAGTCCATGCAATTCCCATCTTCCTTACAGCTTTCATTTTCCTTTGATTAGCTTGGAGTTACAGCTTTTCATTTTCCTTTGACTAGCTTGGAGAAAATCTCCCAGTATTTTATCCTAAAATGCTATGAAGTTGTTCTTGTAAATATATCCTAAATAGCTGTGAAGTTGTTCTTGTAAATATAACCAAATTATCTTTTTATTTTATTTTTTATGTTGTTAACTATTGTATTAAAATAAGTAAAGTATTACAGTAGTCCGTTGAGACGACCCACATGCTGGGTCTCTTGGCAAAAAATGTTAGGTTCCCCAAAAAAAGAGGTCATGTACATAAATAGGGTGGGGCTTATAAGTAATGCCCATTACAAAAGATTTACAAAAAGGTGCACATTACAAAGGATTTACAAAAAGCAGCCGATGATCTAGATAGTCCAAAACATCGTGGGAGACTTGAAGAACAATAGTGGGTCAAAAACTCCAGTGTCTCATGTGCTTGAGAGTGCACCTTCCTTAGCCATTTGGTCCACCAAGGCGTTTGACGTCCTCCAAGTATGCGTCCTTAAGACGGTTGTATCCCTGCAAATGTGCATTATTTCATCATAAATCGAAGCAAGATACTAGGGGGGAGGAGCAAATCCAGCAGCCCAAGAGGTAATATTTTGGGTGTCTCCCTCAACAATCCGTGGTTGACCCCACACGTGGTTGAACAATTTGAGTCCCGAAAGGAGTGCTATAGACTCAGCGAGCTGGGAGTTGGCATGGCCAATTTTCTTGGAAAAAGAGGCCAGGATATTACCGTGGTGGTCTCTGAAGATCCCACTCACTCCTGCTGGTCCAGGGCACTTGTCAAAATGGAGTTTAATTAGGCCTTCCAGTGGTGGGGACCAGTTATTAGTGCGTGAAGCCTGAGGGGAGTGGAAGTGGAGGACTTCTTCCCAATTATGCAGGAAAGTAGAAGCCGAAATGCCTTTGAATACCTGGTGGTTAGAAGCCCAGAATATAACCTGGGAAGTAATTTTGTGGAAGAGTGCCGAAGCTTCCCACTTGATTCCTCGGAAAATTCTTGAGTTTCTCTCGGTCCATATGACCCAAATTGTTGCCGCTATGGATGCCCACCATAAGAGCTTGCTTGCCTTTGGCCAAGGAGAGCCCATTGAGAGTTTAAGGAGGTCTGGTAGGGAACTAGGAGTTACCCAGGAAAGGCCAAAGTGACGAAGGATTTTGCTCCACAAATTGAAGTCTAGGTTACAGTGGATGAAGAGGTGACGTTGCTCTCTTCTTCGTAGAGACACATGACGCAGCGGTTAGGAATGGGAATTCCCCTCCGTTGTAGATGGTCCATTGTTGGAGCTTTTGAAGAGCGCACTATCCTGTTTAAGGCTTGGACTTTTGGTGGAGCTATCGATGACCACACTTAAAGACCACAGAGGTCGGGGAGTGGGGAAATGTGGGGGGTTGCAAGAGTTTTTTGTAGAAGGAGGCAACTGGGAAAGAACCCGAATGGGAAGGGATCCACACTAGGCTGTCAGAAACAAGGAAGGTTGAGTGAGATACAGAGGACAAAGAGACAAAATCCGAAATTTCAGTGTCTGAGAGGGGTTGTTTGAAGGAGGCTTCCAGACCTTGTGGTTACCGGTGACGGTCATCTGGTCGGCTACCAAGGAAGACTGGTTGGTGGATAAGATACAAAGAGACAGATACAAGTCCCTTAAGGGAGTGTGACCCACCCATAGGTCGGACCAGAATCGAACAATTTCACCTCCCCTAGGATGGAAGCGGATGTTATTCCGGAAAAGGGATAGAGAAGACAAGAAAGACTTCCAGGGCCCTGAAGGCCTGCTATGTGTTCTCCCTTCTGGTAGCCAGGTGTTAGAGGGAATTCTGTATTTGCAGCGGATGACTTGTGACCAGAGCAAGTTGTTCTGGGTTGCAAGTCGCAACCTTTATTTTCCAAGTACGGTTGTGTTCTGTTGCCTCAGGATCCAACCAAATTATCTTGGTGACAGTGTTGGTTGTGTTCTCATATGTACAATTTTGAAGAACCATAGAAGTGATTCTTTAAAGGTGACAAGGTGCCTTATTTTCATCCTTTGGGAAGTTCCATTATTTTGTTTATTGTATACAACTAGCAGGGGGATCAGAAACTTCAATGACAATATTAAACTTGGGGTATTGGAGCTTTTCTGTATTTGTAGTTTCTTTGTTTAGTATCAAAAAAAAAAAGAAAGTTTCTTTGTTCAATATTAATTTTATGCTTTTGGAGGAAACTATACCATGTTTTTTGTGTGGAAGGATATCTTGATTTAAAAATTTCAATCAATATAGCCAATTTGATATGCTTGATCCTTGCCTCATTCTCAACATTGGCATTTGTTATGTTTCCCACATTAGATATAAATTCCTTGATGTCTTGTATTTAGCATCATAATATGTGCCTTCAGATGATTTAATTATATAAATGTTTTCTCATAGTTTCAAAAAGCGGACCGCCCAGCGCATTGGCGGCCGCCTAGGGGGATATCCTTGGGTGCCCGCCTGAACCCGCCTAGGTGGCTGCCCAAGGCCTGTGCCCCACCCAGGGCCGGAAACGCGGCTCCTTGGGGGTATTTTTGGGTCATTTTTTTAATACTAAAGGGGAAAAATTGTGGGTTTTAGGTTCATTTGTAACCTAAAACCTATTAGAGACTATTTTAGAGAGAGAAAACCCAAAAAAAAAAAAATTCTACTGAGCCGCTTCGGTTATGGGCGCCCGCTTAGGCGCTGGGCGGCCTGGACCCCCCCGACCGCCTAGGTGCCGCCTAGCGCTTTTTGAAATACTCAGTTTTCTTGATACATTACTCAGTCCATATAATATATTCCTGTTCTGCATATTGTAGGTGTTACACTCGTTGTCTCTGGAGACGGTCGCTACTTCTCTAAAGATGCCATCCAGGTATTATAGGTTCTAGAAATGTATGATTTTGTTACATATTTTTTTATGCTTTTGAATTGTGATTTTGATATTTTTGGTAGATCTCGTGGGTTTATTAGTCAATTTTTATTAAATTTTTATTGCACAATGAAGTGAACTTGTACTATGGTGTATTCTTCCCTATATGAAGAATCCATGTTCCCATGATTTAGGAAAACATTGATTTATGTTTATTTGTTCTAATTATTGTAGTGAATTTTATTGGCTATTTATTGTCTATTGTTATTGAATGATCCATATTTAGTCATGATTAGATGTATGTTCAAATGGTTATGTCCCTGCTTGACTTTGTGCATGTATGAATAGCCTATGTGTTCATGGCTGCAACAGTGCAACCAATCCCGAGGTTAGAGGGACAGGAGAGAGAGAGAGAGAGAGAGAGAGAGAGAGAGAGAGAGAGAGAGAGAGAGAGAGAGAGAGAGAGAGAGTAGTAGTAGTAGTAGTAGTAGTAGTAGTATAGTATATAGTAGTAGTAGTAGTAGTAGTAGTAGTATATACTACTACTACTACTACTACTACTAGTACGTAGTA
>NW_006494904.1:2467744-2480933 GCF_000471905.2 Amborella trichopoda
GATGAGAGAGAGAGAGAGGACGCAATAGGTTATTTGTAAACTTTTGGAATATATCAGTCATAATTTAGCTTGGAGAGAGTCTTAGATATCTAAAATTCCTTTACAAAATGACCTTCAATAGGTCTGAAGAAAAGGCCTAAAAATTTGATTTGTCGCCAAATGTGTCTGGTGTCTTGGTAATTTGAGTGAGATGCCCCCAACAGATTTCAGTAACTCCAAGTATCTCTGAAGTGGTATTTTCTCTCCTTAATTCCTATTAGGCAACTGATAATTTCATATGTTTTTTTATGTTTTAATTATCTCAATAATCCATCTTCTCATGTTTCCCTTTAGGTGAGAGGGACTCTGCGTTCACTTCCTATATTGGTCTCACTACCTGCAGTTAGAGTTTATTGAATGGAGTCATGCTGCTACCATTCTTTTATTTTGATCAATGAGTTTGCCTGATAAGAATTTTACTGATGTATGGAATTTTGCAGATAATAATTAAAATGGCAGCTGCAAATGGCGTGAAGCGCATTTGGGTAGGCCAAAACGGTCTCCTTTCAACCCCAGCAGTTTCTTGTATCATACGTGAAAGATATGCTGCAGATGTAAGATCATTCTCTCTTCTAAACATGTCATTCTGGCCCCTCATGTAGCTTTGAGGCTTCTCCTAGCATTGTTCATTTCGTCACATAACCATTATACAGTTTTAATCTAAATACATGGTCATAGTTTCTGCATTAGAGGCAAAATATTTTTATGTTTATATGATAATTTATATTGTGTTATTGCCAATTGTAGGGAGCTAAGGCTTCAGGAGGTTTCATCTTGACAGCTAGTCACAATCCGGGGGGACCGCATGAGGTATTTGCTTCTATGGGTTTCCCAACACATTAGGATCTAGAAAACAGGAGTCCATCGTTTGTAGAAAGATCAGATACTGGCTATTTCTCATGCATGGTTTGAGATTTATTTTAATGGTGGATGTTACTGCAAATCTGTGATGCATGGACACTTCAAAATGAGTGATCTATGTTGGATGCTCCAAAATCGTATGTAAAATCACAAATAGCTGATGTTGTAGCCGTTTTCGTGGCTGTAGCCATGCATTACAGCTGTATAGTTAACTGTTGTGTTTATTTTTAGGTTAATGCAAAGATGAAGAAATGATTCGCTACCAAAAATGTTCATCTTTGGGCTAAATTCTCGTGTGTTTTTTTTTTTGAATTTGTATGTAGTTTTATTCAAGTATGTATAAGTATGTGTCGTTTCTTGGTACGGGTCAACTATATGAATCCAAACACCTATTTGTGTTCTCATGGCCACAATTTACTTCACGTATTGTGGTTTCTCCTACTTACATACTAACCTTTTTCTTGTTCCTTGTTAATTATACATGGTGCCTGGAGCTTACTTGTAAGCACCTAGGGATCTATGGGAGGGAGAGACATTGTGTCATGCCTATGGAGTTTATTGGACATAAACGTCGAGTCAATTTCTCTTTTTTGTTGGCATGCTATATGGAGGACATTTTTGTGAGATTTGAACTTTGTATGTTTCATATAATCAGCTTGCTGATTTATTATGAGTAATCTCCATCGTGAGTTTGATATTTTTTATCTGTCTAACATGAATTACTTGTTCTCGTACTTGGACATCATTGTGAGCAATCAATGGGAACAATGATCATAAGAGAGAAGTCTGCAATGTTATCTCTTATATTGGTTCGCACTCTAAGGGTGCTTGTGTGGACCTTATTGATTCTATGGATATCTTAATCACTGTGTATGCCCCAACTGTTAAACAAAATATAGAATATGAGAATGAACATATCTTCTTCTCAGATATCTTACATATGAATGGTGATAGTAGTTCTATCTCCTGAGTACATGATATTGCTATTATATTAGAATAAGATGACTAACATTATCTAATTTCCTCGACTTTATTATTCTAAAATTTTTCATAAAATTTTCTAATATGGTGAGATATTCTCGGGAGCTGTTAATATCATTGCTCTCAGTGATTTCATGCTACTTCCTGGACTTCTATAAATAATATCTTCTATTGCAATCCAGTGGTGGATATATCTTTTTTCTACTTTAAATCACCAGTCACGAGAACAAATTAATTGCCATTTTCTACAGTTTTGTACGTAAGTGTAGGGCTAGCAATGGGCAGCCTTGGCGTGAGCCTAGCATTGATCCGTAAAGGCCAGACTCAAAAAAAGGGGGAAAAAAAGGGCCGTGCTGGGCTGGCCCTGTTGCGCACCTGGGCTGGCCTTGGGCGACACTTTGTGGCCTTGGCCCTAATTTTTGCTGGCTGGGCTGGGCTGGGCTGGGCGGGGCTGACCAGTCTAGGCAGCGCCGCTTGGTCCATTGCCAGCCCTACCTAAGCAAAAGTAGGAGGTGGCAATGCACCTTTGTATAGTTTGCCATGGCTCACTAGTTGACTTTCACTGTTGACTTTTATGTTAGTATTAGCAGTAATTGTTTCTTGAGTTGATTCTTCCCAGTTTTGTGTGTTTACATTACAGCATATGTTGTTTGACATTTGTCCTGTTGCAGAACGGTTGTCCTGCATGATTTCACAAGAATGTTGGCTTTCTTAATTTCTGTTGATTGGTGATGAAAAAAAATGTCTATGATTTGTAAAAACTGTTGTATGGGTGAGTTCAGGTGAAGACCAATTGCCTAGTCATATCAAGTTAATATCAACAATACCTGATGCCTAGTATTCTATTCTCATTTTTTATATTAACCTTCAATGTTCTTTCTAGGATTTTGGGATCAAATACAACATGGGGAATGGAGGACCTGCTCCTGAGGCAATTACGGATAAAATATATGCCAATACAAAGACAATAAAAGAATATTTCATTTCAGAAGATCTTGTGGATGTATTACCCTTCTCATGGGCTTGTTTTGGAAGTTCAATTGTATGACACATTTCTCATGATATGTGAAGTTGTATAATTTTCAAGTAATGGTGCAGGTGGACATCTCTGTCCTTGGGGTATCAAGTTTTCAAGGACCTGAGGGAACTTTTGAAGTGGAGGTCTTTGATTCGACAACTGATTATGTGAAGCTGATGAAGTAAGTGTCATTCAGAAGACCAAGGGAAACTTCAGTTACAATTGACATTAATATATATATATATATATACTGCTTCATGTTTTATTCCTCATTGACATTTTCATCTGATTCAGAAAAGTGTTTGCACGTCATGAGGTAGCATATTCACCTTTCATTGGTTTCACAAATTAAGAGCCATAACTTCATTGGCACTATACTCTGTTGCCACATTGCATTTGTCATGTGCAGAAAAAATGTATGTCTAAGTTGCTATAATGTTAATGGCTGAGTTAGTGCATCCTCACATATTTGGGACTATGACCTCTTAGTACTATTTGAATGGTGAACAAATATGCAATATCATAGAAAATTTGTTGTAATTGTTGTGAAACCTGTTGTTTTGTGTTAGTAGGCTAGTAGGGCATGATTGCCACATTACATGGAGAATCTCTCCTTCTCTTCCTTGCCTCCCAACCTAGCAGCGTAGCCAAAACGGCCCTTCTCAGATGATGAAGTCCTAGGGACAATCAACGACCTCAGTTCTGACCGAGCCCCTAGACTGGACGTCTTTCCAATTGCTCTCGTTAAATCCATTTGGGAAACCCTGAGTCCTGACATTATGGCCTTCTATGTGGAGTTCCACTCCCGTGGCATAATTCACAAAGCCATGAATGCTACATTCATAGCGTTGATACCTAAAAGTGGAGGAGCCGAAGAACTTAAAAGATTTTAGGCCCATAAGCCTGATTAACAGTTCTTACAAAATCTTGTCTAAAGTTTTGGCCTCCCCCCTAAAGACCGTCCTAGGCTGGGGTAATCTCCCCAACTCAAGGGCTTTTCATGAAGGATTGCCGGATCCTTGATGGGGATAGCACACGAGTGCATTCACTTTCGTCAGGTCCTGTCATCAAAAACCCCAGGTCCTGTCATCAAATTGGACTGGGAGAAAGCTTATGATCATGTTGAGTGGAAAATTCTTGATGAGACCCTCTTTAGAATGGGCTTTGGGACCGTACGGAGAAAATGGAACCAAGGATGTATATTCAAACCCTTCTTCTCAGTGCTCATCAATGGTTCCCCTAAAGGATACTTCCAGGCTTCGAGAGGCCTGCGACAAGGTGATTCTCTGTTGCCTTTCCTCTTCGTGATAGTGCTAAGGTCTTTAGTACTTCCATTTCTAGAGTGTATCGAGCGGGCCTTCAAATAGGCCTTCATGTTTACCATTTCCCACCTTCAATACGTTGACAATACACTCCTATTTTGCGATGCCTGCCAGCAACAAGTCGACTTTCTACTCCTCGTCTCCAATGTTTTGAGTTAGCCATTGGTTTCAGTGTTAATATGGAGAAATCTAAGATGATGGGAGTTAGCATCGACAATTCTCTTGTTCATAGCCTAGCTGAATGTTGGGTGTGCAGTAGATAACTCCATCCACTTACCTGGGAATTCCTCTATGGCTTGGTTTGCCGAGACTCAACCAATGGAGTCCCATTATTGACAAATTCAAAAGAAGGCTTGATGGCTGGAAACGGCGATTCTTATCCTCCGCTGGAAGAGTTATTCTCATCAAGGCAACACTCTCAAACATCCCCTTATTCCTTATGTCCCCTTATTCCTTATGTCTCTCTTCCATATGCCTGCTTCTGTCAGAGCTAGAGTGGAAAAACTCATGATGGACTTCCTGTGGTCAGGTGAAGGATGCCACAAATAGTCGCCATCTCTTCCTTAATCAGGTTTCGCCTAAGGATGGGTAACAGGATATTGTTTTGATCTGGCACTTGGGTAGGCTGTATTCCACTTAAGGATCAGTTCCCAACTCTGTTCCTCATCCTCTCTCCACAGTGGCCGACAATTTTGTATGCTCTAGGCCTACTAGAACTTGGTATCCTAATTTCCAGAGGCCCCTTGCAGACCAGAGATGGGAGATTTTTGGAGCTCTCCCCTATTCTACACATGGAGTTTCTCCCCCTTTCTGGGGACGGCAAGATAATTTGGTCTCCAGCTACATCTGGGGTCCTTTCAGTAGCTTCTTTTTATCGAGCTATCACCTCTCCACCCACCTTCTCTACTGAATCCCCCTTGATTGCGGCCAAAGCATGGTTCTCTTTCATTCCCTCCTAAGATTCAAGTTGTCTGCTGGGTTGCCCTTCACGAAAGGGCCCCAACAGTTGATCAACTTCAGAGAAGAGGTCTCTCCCTACCTAACAGATATGCCATGTGCCTAAGGGTTGAAAAGACTAATGCACATCTCTTCATCCACTGTGATGTAGCATCTGCCCTCTGGTCTGATATGCTCCACCTGTTTAGTTGGTGCTGGGTAACTCCTCAGTCTATCCCCCATTTCTTCTCTACCTGCCTACACACCCCCTGGACTAAATCTGGCAACCTTCTTTGGAGGGCATCGATCGCTGCAACCCTGTGGATAATTTGGCTCGAAAGGAATAACAGAATTTTCATGGAGGAGAAACCCTCAATCCCTACCTTGATCGACAAGTGTCGAACACTAGTTTCCTTTTGGGCCAAAAACCACAAACTCTTCAGAGATTTCTCATGTGCTGAACTCCATCACAACTGACAGGTCCTCTTGAACCTGACGGCTTAAGGATACCACATGCTTCTTTGTGTAGGCTGCTTGACGATGGGCAAACAAAGCTAAATTTTGACGGTTGCTCTCTTGGAAATCAGGGACCCTCCGGTATTGGGGGCATTTACAGAAATTCCGAGGGCTCTGCCCTCCTCTCCATTTCCCCACCTATTGGTTTTATGGACTCCACTACTGCGGAGGCTGTTGCTTTGCTAGAGGGGCTTTGAAGATTCGACCCTAGCTGGAACACAGATTTGGTAGTTGAAGGCGACTCCAGCAGCATCATCACCTTGGCCTCTTGGTCTGCCCCATGCCCTTGGGGACTCGACCATATCTTCGATGAAATTTCACACATCTGCAGCACCTTATGTGTTACCTGGAGACACACTTATAGGGAAACCTACAAAGCTGCCGATGCTCGAGCTAGGGAAGGAGCAAGTCTTAACATCTCCATGGGGATTGTAGGCATTTTGCGTGCATGCAGACTGTAGGATCCTCTTTTTTTGCAACCTGATATGTGCTTGTAAACACTAGGATCGTCTGCAGTAAAAATAAATTTATCCATTATTCGTGTTATCTGCCATTGTAAACGTTTTATCTTGTATTGCCCAGTACATATTACAGCAAGAAAAGTAATTTGCATTTTTATAATCCTGCCTTCATTTGGACCAGCAACTTGATACGATCCTTCTAGCAATTTTTCTTTCTTGTTTTTGGTGTGCAACTTTGATGAAATATCTCTGTTCACCTGTTGAGGCTCCAAAGACTTCTGATGTTGGTGCAGACCATTGATTTGATTATTTTGTCCTGATGGTTCTGAATGTTACCTTTGAAGGCCTTAATTCAAATACTGAAATGCATACGAGAATAATTGGATACTTTACGCAACGAAGTCGCCTTTTTGTAAGATTTTTTTTTTTGGATAGTGAATTAAGAATCCTGTCTTTTTTTATAAGTGTAGGTCAATATTTGATTTTGAATCTCTCCGGAAGCTGCTTTCCTCTCCAAAGTTCACATTCTGGTAAGCTGGATGTTTTTAATGCACTTGAGATTCTTATCATTGGAAACATTCTTTTCTAGTTTTTCAGATACAGGAATTGTCTAAATCCCCTCTATTGATTGCCAATTTTCAGCTTTGATGGACTTCATGGAGTGGCTGGTCCCTATGCCAAACGTATTTTTGTGGAAGAGCTTTCTGCCCATGAAAGGTCATTATTAAATTGTGTACCAAAGGTACTATAGCTTCGTACTTTGTTTCTACTAAGTTTCAGATTAGTTCCATTAAGTGTCAGATTAGCATTTCCTTCATGAAATTTGGAAATGTACAACTAAAGTTTATAATATAAAATAATAACAGTTGCCTTTGTCAGAAAAAAGGGGTTCCCTTCTTTCCCACAGTTGTATTTATTTATTTTCTATTTACTCAAATTCAAAGATTCATTCTTCCTGGACACAATCAAACAGGAGGACTTTGGAGGTGGCCACCCTGATCCAAACCTGACCTATGCAAAGGAGTTGGTTGCACGTATGGGATTGGGTAAAGAAGCACCTAAAGATGAACCACCAGAATTTGGAGCTGCTGCAGATGGTGACGCTGATCGTAATATGATCCTTGGGAAAAGGTATTGTACCTTTCTGTATGATTTCTTGATAAGCCTTTCTAAAGAAAATGCCTTTGGCTTCTTCTTAGAGCTGCTTCTTTTCCTTTCATCCTCAGATTTTTTGTAACTCCTTCGGATTCAGTTGCCATTATTGCGGCAAATGCAGTCCAAGCCATTCCATATTTCAGTTCTGGATTGAAAGGAGTTGCAAGGTAATCAATGCTTGCATTCATAATTGTGCAAAACAGTTATACAGAAATTCATATGTATTGATCTTATCATAGATCATTGAACATAATGTGTCCTTCCAATTTTGTTGGTTATGACCTTGTCCAGGAGATTTTATTCTGCTTTCTAAAGTCATTGCATATTATTTGTGTTTTTGTTCATCCTTGACCCTTCAAATATTCTTCCTTGCAGGAGCATGCCTACATCAGCTGCCCTTGATGTTGTGGCAAGAGATTTAAACCTGAAATTTTTTGAGGTACTTCGTAGATTTTAGATTAGACGTTAGTTGTGGAAAGTTAAATTTATGAAGCTTGAAAGGTTTCACGTTATCTATTCGGGTGTTCTTTTAGGTTCCCACTGGATGGAAGTTTTTTGGGAACTTAATGGATGCTGGATTATGTTCAATCTGTGGTGAAGAAAGTTTTGGAACTGGTGGGTATCATGTCAATTATTCTTGAAGGTGTCACTAGTTATGGAATTGATTGATTGTGCTATATTCTTCAATTTGTACTTGATTGCATTTACACTTCATAGGTTCTGATCACATTCGTGAGAAAGATGGAATCTGGGCTGTTTTAGCATGGCTTTCTATTATTGCCTATAGAAATAAGGACAGCCTGGATGGAAGAAAGCTTGTGAGTGTTGAGGACATAGTTCGTCAGCACTGGGCTACTTATGGTCGTCACTACTATACTAGATATGATTACGAGGTAAGTCCACTTGGAAAAAAAAAAAAAGAAGCTATCCATTCCAGTGATTTTGTAGCTTCTCTGATGGTCTGAAATGTTTCAAATGGTTCTGTGAAGAATGTGGATGCTGGAGCAGCAAAGGATCTTATGGCACATTTAGTCAAACTGCAAGCCTCTCTTCCTGATGTCAACAAGTATTCCTTCTTAATTAATTTGCGTGTTGAACGCTGATTTGGGTTTTCATGTGGAAAGTTTGTTGGTTGATGTGGAATGTTTGTCATTCTTACTCAATTGATCTCCCTGATATTCATAACCTTCAAATGATTTTCTTTCTTTTAAGGGAGTTTCTATTAAATTTTAATTCCATTAATCAAATTTTTATTGATATTCTATTTTCCTATGGTTTCTATGTAGGTCTTAATTTTTAAAGTAATGGCTCTATCCAACCATTCGTGATTTTTTCTTGGTAGTGGAGTCCTTTATATACCAAGGAACCCTTTTTCCTCTCCTAATGTAGGGCAAAAAATTTCAGTCAGAAAAAAATGTAGGGCGAAGGATTTGATCATTTCAAGTTTACTGCGTCACAAAAGAAAGAAAAGAAAATTATGTAGATTAGTTTCCTGAATCTTTTCCTATTTACTGTCTAGGTTCTGTTATATTACCTTGCTCATGACACTTTGCACTCACATATTTCTTTTAAAGAATTACAAACATCACCCAGAACTTCTTTATAGAGATTGGTGTACATTTATAATTTGTTGCGATCTTGATAAAAGGTTCATAAAGGGGATACTGTCAGATGTGTCCAGCATAGCTCCCTGATATTCATAACCTTCACATGATTTTCTTTTCTTAAAGGGAGTTTCTGGTAAATTTTCATTCCAGTAATCAAATTTTTATTGATATTCTGTTTTCCTATGGTTTCTATGTAGGTCTTAATTTTTAAAGTAATAGCTCTAACCAACCATTCGTGATTGTTTCATGGTAGTGAAGTCCTTTATATACCAAGGAACCCTTCTTCCTCTCCTAATGTAGGGCGAAAAATTTCACAGTCAGAAAAAAATGTAGGGCAAAGGATATGATCATTTCAAGTTTTCTGCATCACAAAAGAAAAAGAAAGAAAAGAAAATTATGTCGATTAGTTTCCTGAATCTTTTCCTATTAACCATCTAGGTTCTGTTGTGATAATATTACCCTGCTCATGAAACTTTGCACTCACATATTTCTTGTAAAGAATTACAAACGTCACCCTGAAATTCTTTATACAGATTGGCGTACATTTATAATTTGTTGTGATCTTGATACAAGGTTCATAAAGGGAATACGGTCAGATGTGTCCAACATAGTCCAAGCTGATGAATTTGAGTACAAAGATCCGGTTGATGGTTCAGTTTCAAAGCACCAAGGAATTCGATATTTTTTTGAGGATGGGTCTCGATTGGTAAACTGTCATTTTTCTCTCTATTTTCTGTTTAATGACTTTATACTAATTGTATTCATGGTGTTTCTTAAATACGGATTTCTCACTGCAATAGTCCACTCTCTCTTTCTCTCTCCGAAAATCAATCCAAACAATTTCTCCTGTTCAGGGTATCGATTTGATTCTCAATTGTGGAATTAGGAGGATATTTAGAAATAGATAGATCCCATCAACAACACTTCCTATATTCACTTCTATTCCAGGACTATATCCATACACTTGCTTATGATCATGGTTAAAATGGATCAGTTCTTTACAGTGTTCTACAAAACCTGCATAAATCACTTGCTCTGCTTTTTGGATTTCTAGAAGTATCTGTACAAGTTAAATTTTATGCTAATCCTTCAACATATCCTACTAAAGTGCCATGCTCAAGTACTTTGGATTTTTAAAATAGTCATTTAAAATTCCATTGTTTTTAGATTCTGAGTTTCTGGAGGACCTTCACCATTCATATAGGTGCTCTAGGCACTGATTAATTATTTTATTTTGATTGGTAATCTAAGTATATCTGTATAGGTTATAATTCTGATGATATATGTTTTAACTTTGATAACGCTAGGTTTTCCGTCTTTCTGGAACTGGTTCTGAAGGTGCAACCATCCGCTTATACATAGAACAGTATGAGAAGGATTCTTCCAAAATTGGAAGGGACTCTCAAAAAGCCTTGGCGACACTGGTAAGAAACTTCCATTTTCTATCCTTCTGATACCAAGGTTATGTTTTAACTGTTAATACAAAAATTATATTCCACAGGTCGAAGTTGCTTTGAAGCTCTCTAAGATGCAGGAATTCACTGGTCGCTCTGCTCCCACAGTTATTACATAGGAAGTGGGACTGCTTCTGTTGATTCAGATATCATTTTGTTAAGGTATGCAATGATCAACATGACAACGGTTTGTAGTTCGGAGCTACTTTGGAGTCAGCTAGTATAGCAATAATGAGTTTGAAGCTGCAACAAAAGCATAATATTATATCCCCAAAAGTGCCATCTTTATGGCTTTTGCTTCGTCTTCTTTTGTTATATGTTGCTAAGTTTAGTTTCGTATCGAAGACATAGATGTTGCTATATTTCTGCCTTTTGCTTATTTTACTGGATCTTGGAGTTCGCAGAAGATTTTCGGACAGCATTTTCCTTGGGATGCTTTGTTAAGAATTTAACTAGTGGAATGCATCTATTGTATGATGATCAAGACTGTAATAAATACTTGATGGTGGGAGTTGTTATGCATACTTCAATGTTTTCAAATGTCGGTGCAACTTACTATTCCATTCAATTGTAAAGCAGTCACATGAATATGCTAGAAAAGCTATGCATTGCTTCTATGAACATTTTAGATTTAACATTTAACTAAACTTGCTGTTCTCTGACTTCTTGGTTTATCAATCAAATCAATTATTTCCTTTTAACTTCGAATTGTCATGTTAGAAGGATTTTTTCCATCTGGAAAAAAGCTACGAATTAGGAGGATTTTTTTAGATCTGTACATATTGTACATCTATTCTGGTGAAAAAGCTACTTAGGGGGATTTTTCAATCTGGAATTTGGGATTCACCTGAGAATTACCAGATTATTATTTCAAAGTAGAGGATTTTGAGCTCCTAGACACTTAGATTTTACCATTCAGAAATTGGACACTAAATTCAATTTTTTTTTCTTTTGAGGTTGATTTCTAGATGTTGGATCCCAAAAATTTGGGGTTCTAATAGTGTTTGAGGGTTTATTATTTTTTAATTATTTTATTTCTTTTTCTTTTTTTGTATCAAGATACCTAACATGACATCAAACCAGCCCAAGAAACCATGCAGTTCATGATTGGATTATACTGCGGTTGTCGTACCTCGGCAAGATGGGGTCAAAACCTCATGGATGGACATTATGAGCCCGTATTACCCAGAAAAACCCTTAAAGAGGTAGGTAATCAATGGTCTCTAAACAACAGTAACCCACCAACTTTGGAAGATTAGGGTTGACTGGTCACACAGGCAGGTGATGCCATGTACACCAGAACTGATGGAATCTAACTGAGAAATGGTTTTGGATCAAGGTCAAATTTGGAGGATCTTCATAAATAAATCACATGGGACTATCCCTTGCAAAAGCCATGAGTGTGGGACGCAGCATGATATTGAGCCGTCACACATACAATTGATAAGGGAGATGGTCCAAACCATGACCTGATGAGTTGAGTACTGCTGAAATGGGTCAAAGTTTAAATATAATATGCCCCCAAGACACCCTCCAAAAATTGGAGTATTCTAATATTGGATGCTTGAAATATGGGGTCCCAAAGTTAGAGATCACTGACGAGGTAGTATTCATCACTTTATGCCCTAAAAAAGTGGGTCGATTGACAAAGGGACCCTTGACAAACAGTGTCTGAAGAAGGCTGAAACTTGGTAAGATGGTGGATTGGTCCCTAAAAACCTCGAGTTTCTAATTTCAGGGCAATATGGCATCTTCTAGTGCCAATAAATTTGAGGGAATTTTAAAAGGAATAGGACTGGTCGCTATTTGGGATAAGACCGGTGCACATGAACAACATGACCGGTCACTATTTATAAACAGGCACCTCACAAGATTTACTTTGGGCACTTTTTGGGCCATATCTTTCAAGCCAAATTTGGAGGGGATTGTTCCTCACTCAGTCCTCTTTCGGTCCGTACATATATCAAATGGGTTATTTTCTACGGCCTAGTAGTAGACACATCAGTTTGAGTGTGGTAGGTCAAGGATTCAGATCCTCGAAGTTTGTCCCCAAATAAAAAGCGAAAAAAGCTATCCTCCTCCCACCCTGCTGATTTACCCAAAAAAAGATACTAGGTTGAACGCAAGGACATCAACTCCACCTTACACATACACTCTCTCCCTGCATATAACAACCCCCACCTCCCCTTTTTCTCTCTATATATGACAATCATTAATAAGCATTTAATGCAAGGACAACTCCCAACGCATTAAAATATATATATATATATATATATATAAATATATAAAAGTAGCAATCTTAGAATGTAGAATTACAAATGCACCTCAAAATTTCATTGGAAAAAGTTGTTTTAATAGTGAAAAAACCTCTAATTGATCATCTCGACATCGAGATGTATGAAAATGAAAAAACAAAAAGATTTTGAGTCCTAGAAATAGTGCATCTTGCAATATATTATCTAGACCGTCCATTTTCAAGATTTCCATATGTTTATAGATCTACTTGATTTTAACCAGTTTTGGAGTTTAAAATTTTATAATTATATATAAAAATAGATTTTGAGATAATCCTAAATTTTTTTTTGCCAAAATTTCATGTTATGATTAAATTTGTAGGTGAGCCTTAATTGGATTGTTTAAGGTTGCGACTTCATAGAAACCACACCTTATATATATATATATATATATGTGTGTGTGTGTGTGTGTGTGTGTGTGTGTGTGTGTGTGTGTGTGTGTGTGTGTTATTAATATACTATCGTCTCCTCCTACTACGTAACTAAACTAAATTATTATTATATGTACTTAATTAATAATACTAACTCGTCCTCCTCCGTACGTC
>NW_006494904.1:2481022-2498065 GCF_000471905.2 Amborella trichopoda
TTACTACTATTATGTAGTAATTAGTTAGTGTAGACGTTACTTAGGTTAGTTAGTTAGTTTAGGTTACGTACTACTATAACAACACTACTATATATATATATATATATATGTGTGTGTGTGTGTGTGTGTGTGTGTGTGTGTGTGTGTGTGTGTGTGTGTGTGTGTTTAATAATCAATGCTCTCCACCTGTCTAACAAAATATATTATATGCATTTAATAATCAATGCTCTCCACGTCTAGCATCTTACCAGCAAGATTCCCAATTTTACTTCAAAATATCAATGGAAGGAAGGAAGTGTAGAGATAACAGTAGTACGCCTAAGGCAAGGGGTATAATTCTTGACTTTATGAGCTTGGGATGGCAGTGTCTCCTTACATTTCACCTAGGCCAATATGCTTTGTGAAGGGGGTTTGATCCAAGAGCTTGATAGTAATTAGGCCAGGAGGGAATTGATTTGGAAACATTTTCTAGCTTAGTTTTAGTGTACATTGGCAATAGGTTAGATTAGTTACGGTTTGAGTTTCTCTCTCTTAGGATTAGACAAGTGCCTCCTTTTCTCTTACAAGAAATTCCAATCAGATTTACTAAGAGGCACTACAATAAACCCACAAAAAGCTTGCTTCTTGGAAGAACTTTGTGACCATTATTTTTAATAGTGGATCTGATCTCTCTCCCGTAGACGTAGCCTGAAAAGATGAACCACGTAAATCTTGGTGCCAGTAAGTTATTATATATTTTATTTCCTTTAGTTCATGAATTCCATTCATAGACATATGCACATCATTTTTAGTGTATTTTGTGTCCCGTTGTGCACATCCGCATTCGTGCAAGAGGGTTCGATTGGGCGAGCCCAACAAGTGGTATCAGAGCAAGTTTCTCTCGACTCCGATACATCGCTTGGTCATCCCTATCACCTTTTATCGGTGTAGCGAGCCTAGCGTTCGTAGGACAAGTAAGGAAGAAAATCTCCTTGTGGGTTAGATCTTGTTTGACTGTTGAACGGAGCATTTTAGGACACATCATCAGTCAGAGACTATCAGTGAGTGGCCGCTGTGCAAAGGAGGTCTTGATCAATGGACTGTCGATCGCCACCTCGACCAACAGTGAATCCCTTTGATCGTCGGTAACATATTGACTAACAGTGTCCCCTTGACAGTTGGTGAGCTTGACCACTGATGGATACATGATTATCAATGGATACTTAACTATCGACGGATACTTGACTGCCGACGGATAAAAGACCATCGACAAGTTGACAACCGGTGGGAGCTTGACCGTGGATGAGTTGGCATCCAACAGATCCTTGACTGCCGACGGTTAAAAGACCACTGACGAGTTGACAACCTGTGGGAGCTTGACTGTGGATGAGTTGGTGTCCAATAGATCCTTGACTGCCAATGAATCATTAATCGATGGTGGGAACTTGACAGATGGTAAATCTCCTTGTCTTCTAGTGCATAGAAGAGAGGGTGTGGAAGATAATGTGTGTGGATTAAAGATGGATTCCAGTACCAGGAGAAGGATGATATCACTCAACGGGAATAATTGGATCATCTGGAATCTGAAGATGGAAGATCTTCTACATTGTAAGGAGTTGTACACACCCATTGAAAGGGTGGAACACAAGCCCAAAGGTATGATAGACGATGAGTGGATGAAGTTGGATCGGAAGGCTCTCAGAACTATGGTTGGAAGAAATTATTTTCCACCATGTGTCGACGGAAACATTTTCCAAGTCGTTGTGGGATAAGCTACATGACTTGTACGAGAGAAAAACCATTGGCAATAAGGCGTTCTTAATTTGGAAATTGGTGAGGATGAAGTTCAGGTATGGGGTATCTGTTGCAGAGCACCCGAATGAGGTGAAAAGCATTGGTAACCAACTCGCAACGATGAAGTTGTTCCTGGAAGACTAACTACAAGTTCTGTTTTTGCTCAGTCCACTACCAGATAGTTGTAAGACCTTAGTAGCCTTCGTGAGTAACTCAACACCTGATGGGATAGTGACCATGAGTCAGGTCACTAGCAGCCTGATGAATGAGGAGACGAGAAGAAAGGGGCTCACATGTTTTCATTGTGGCAAGAATGGGCACATCAAGAAAGAGTATTGAAAGCTCAAGAAAGAGGGGAATGAGGACTATGCCAATGATGAAGGCAGGCAAACCACTGCATTGACCACAAATATTGGTGTGGTCGGAAACTGTGGCGACGAGTGCATAAATATTGTACCATGATCATGAAACTTTGTTTAGGTTGTAGATATCATAGCATCATTTCATGTTACCCCACGTAGACGATATTTTACTTACAGAGCAGGAGAATTTGGCTCTGTAAATATAGGGAACAGTGGTTCCTCAAAGATTGTGGGTAAGGGAGATGTACACATCAACACTGATATTGGGATGAAGCTGGTGCAAAAGGATGTCATATATCCGTTTAAACCTCATCTCAGGAGGGTGTTTAGATGATGAAGAGTACCTCTCAGTGTTCAGTAAGGGACATTTGACACTGACAAAGGAATATCTTGTCATAGCAAATGGCAAGAAGTGTTGTTTACTCTATAGAACACAGGTGCAAGTCTCTAATGGCAAAGTTAATACCGCCATGGGAGAACCCTCGAGACTAGGCCATATGATTGAATAAGGAGTTAAAATTTAGCAAAAAAATAGATTTTCCTAGTGTTAAGAATGTATCTCTAACCCCATATGTGACCACTGTTTGCCAAAAAAACAACATAAAGAGTCTGTTTCTCTGGTAAGAGCTCTAAAGATACGAAAATCTTGGATTTAGTGTATTCAAATGTGTGTGGTCCCATGGATGTCAAGTACCTCGGGGGCTCATCATACTTCGTCACCTTTATTGATGATGCTTTGAGAAGTTTGTAGGTGTATTTAATGATATTGAAAGATCAAGTGTTTGAGATCTTTCAGAATTTTCATGAAAGTGTCTCACATCATACAATGGGGGGAGTGCACCTCAAATGTTTTTATAAGCTTGCCAAGCATGGCATAAGGCACAAAAAGACAGTGCCATAGAACCCCTAACATAATGGTGTAGTAGAGAGAAACAATCACACCATTATGGAAAGAGTTAGGAGCATGCTATCTGCCACCAAGTTACCAAAGTCGTAGTGGGGTGAAGCAGTCCTCACAACATGCTATTTAATAAATAGATCCATTTCATTTCCTCTAGATGGTGAAATCCCAAAGAGAGTTTGGACCGGACAAGATATCTTTTATTCACACTTGAGGGTGTTCGGATGCAAGGCATTGATGCATGTGCCTAAGAAACAAAGATCCAAGTTGGATGAGAAAACACCTTTATGTATCTTCTTAGGGTACTCAGATGAAGAGTTCGGCTATAGGCTATGGGATCTTGAGAACAAGAAGGTGATCAGGAGTAGAGATGTGGCCTTTCAAGAAGACTTTAACATTGAAGACGTGAAAAAGCCAGTAATACCACAAATCTTCAATGATTCAAAACCGGTTATAGTTCCTCCTACTATGGTGCATGATGATGGAGGAGAATGTAACAAGAGGATGGGTTCCAAGAGTCTAACATGGCAATTCTGAGTGGTGTGGAACAGGGGAAGCAGTTTGTTCAAGAAGTGCCACCTACAGTTGAATTGAGAAGGTCCTCTAGGGGACATAAACTCTCTACCAGATACCCCGTATTGGAGTATATTTTATACATTGAAGAGGGTGGACCAGAAAGTTACCAGGAAGTCTAGGCCAACAAACACAAAGAGGTGCAGGTTAAAGCTATGTATGATGAGATTGAATCCTTGCATAAGAACCCCACCTATGACTTGGTAAAGTTGCCTAAAGGCAAGAAGGCATGGGAGTTAAGTGCCTGGCAAAGCCCTTCAATCAAGAGGAAGAAGGAAGACATGTATAAAGTATCCTACGTGTCAGCCGTAGGAAGTTTGATGTACGCCATGGAGTGTACGAGGCCAGATATCGCGCACACACAGTTGGCGTAACGAGCAGATTCATCGTTAATCTTAGCAATGAACACTAGGTTGACGTCAATTGGATATTCAGATATCTTAGAGACATATCCAAAGTGTGTTTGAACTTTGAGGAAAACCTGTGTTACATAGGTACATAGATGAAGGCATGGTTGGAGTATAGATCCCAAAAAGTCAATCTCGGGATACCTGCTTACTTTTGCAAAGGGGTTGTTTCATGGAAGCCCTAGTTGCAAAAGGGTGAGAAACTGCTGCAACTAGAAAATACTGACTACGTTAGATATGATGACAAAGACCTTGGTTAGAGACAAGCACGAGCTGTGTCGAAGCATGGCTAACATGGGTGCCATATGAGCATTTAGTTGATCTGCAAAGGGAAACTTCGCTTTTGGGATTGGAGGGGGAGATTGTTAGGTGCCCCGTCCCGTGAGGGAGGGGCATCGGTGATAATATCCCAATAATTGGGTGATCACAACTCATTGGGTTGTTATGAGTAGATAACCACTCATGAAAGTTAGTTGGTATGAAATATTCTCTCTTATCTCTTTAAAGATAGAGCGAGGGGAAAGAGATCTCTTTCCACATAAAATAGGATAACAACTACGTAAGATGAGGTAGAGATTTTGGAGAAACAAGATCTCGTCCCTTATAAAAAGGAAAGCCTCACGTAGATACTAGGGTTGTCTCTCCCAAAAGTTTTAGCAGCTGCCTCTTGTTTTGGCGTACCTCTTTTGGGTGTATTAGAGATACCGAGAACATTTTTCCTAAAGAGAATAAGATGATGGAGATACGGTGATCCTTTCGGTATATACTTCTTTTGGGTGTATCAGTGATGCAGAGAACATTTTTTTCTAAAGAGAAGAAGAGAGAGGTAGAATGATTCTTCTCTTAGAGAGAAGAAGAATAAGGGAAGAAGAAGAAGAGAGAAAAGTGGGAGAGCAACCCTAATATCTACATGAGGCTTTTCTTTTTATATAGGATGAGATTTTGTTTCTCCAAAATCTCTATTTCATCTCGCATAGTTGTTATCCTATTTTATGTGGGAAGAGATCTTTTTCTTCTCTCCAAAGAGATAAGAGAGAATATTTCATAACAACCAACTTACATGATTGGTTATCCACTCAACAACCCAAGGGGTTGTGATCATTCAGTACCCACATTTATTAAGATATTATCACCGGTGCCCCTCCCTCATGGACAGGACACCTAATAGACTACCTCTTAATGGAAGCAGTGTTTTGGAGACGTGATTACGAGTGAAGTGGTTAAAATTGCATCATAAAAATACCAAACTCTTCGATGCCATTGCAGATGCCCAGGGATGGGAAAATAGTATTCAAACTATCTAAAAACCAGGGGTAGATTGTGAAAATAAGAGGAGGTAGCAAAAGCAATTGTTGCTCACTTTCAAAAGGCCTTATCACAATAGTTCCCAGACTCTCGGTTTCACTAAATAGAGTGCTATTTAGTCGCCTACCTGAGGATAAGGTGGCATGGCTTGAAAGACCCTTTAATCTAGATGAGATTAGAGTGTCAATCTTTGCTCTTCTTTGGGATAAAGCCCAGGCCTTGATAGCTTTTCTCTTAGGAGTTTTTTGACATTTTTTGGGTCTAGGTTAAAGCAAATCTAATATTGCTTCTTTCAAGTTCCACACCAGAGGTAAAATAAATATTGCAAGGAACTTCCACTTTTATAGTCCTTGCTCTTAAGAGGGGCGATTGAGACCTTAAAAAATTGGTCAATTAGGTTACTGGGGAGTCTCTACAAAATTATAGCTGAAATACTAGCAACCTAACTCGTAGAGGTGTTGGATATAGTTGTAACCAAGGTTAAAAAAAAAAGGATTGGTGACCTGGATTGGCCACCCCAAAAAATAGGTCGGATTGATGGATTGACGATCCCGATCAGAGAATCGGTTGGATTGGTGGGTTTCAACCTCAAAAAAATTTCAAAAAATCACTAAAACCCCATAAAAATAGTGTTTTTCGAGTTTCCAAAAACATTTAGGGGTGTTACATTATGTACTTTCATTATTTTGTAAAAATACATGAATATTGAGACTTTTTTGTTTGAATGTTTATTGATATTAATTTTAATACTATTTTTTGACACTAATTTTGATACACATTTTGTGATTTTTAGTGAAGAAAATGATTTTTTATACTAATTTTGTGATACTCATTGTCATTTTTGTGTGATTTTTCTCTCACCCATACATCAGACCTCTCTGTCTCATACACATACAAAAAGCACATTGGATATCTCTCTCTCTCTCTCTCTCTCTCTCTCTCTCTCTCCCGGGTACATACAAAGATATTAGAACTTTCCCTCTCTGACCCAGACAATGGGCATCTCTCACACTCGCACACAAAAACACACTGGACATCTGTCTCTCTCTCTCTAAAACATATTGAACCTCTCTTTCTCTTTTATGACTTCTATTTTCATTGAGGTTTTATTTTTTTCATTTAAATAAAAGTGATATTCTCCCACTTGTTCTATTTTAATTTCTCCAAAATTTTCTTCTTTTCACGTTGCATCAGTATGAGGCACACTTTTTTTAAATTTGGTGTTGGTTCACTAAGGAGGTGGAGAGAGAGAGAGAGTGCGTGAAAGAGAGCGGTCTGTGGAAAGGAGGCCACCATGTAATCCCACATCTACGATGTGGGAAGAAAAGAAACTCCAAGGGCCTCTAAAATGGACGCCATGCCTCCAAAATTCAACTGTGTAAGGTGAATGCTTAATCCCTGCCTGTGCACATCTGGCCGTGGGCCAGGTAAACGAAAATAAAACATTAGAAAAATAGAAAAGTCAAAGCAAGTGAGCAGTCCTTCTGAACAAGCTTTGCTGTCAGGCTTGATTGAAAATAAATCTTTTCCAGACTTCCCTCCCTCTGGTCGGTAAGTGATTCCTTCCTGCCTGCCTTTCATCAATAATCGAGCTTGATCTGAAGTATCATAAGGGATCTGCCTGTTCTATTGATTCCTATGGATTGGATTAAAAACATTTATTGAATGAGGTATTCATATTCAACTCCAGGGATGATGAATCAATATTTTTATCAAGGAACCAGGTGAGCTGGTTCTGTTCTCTGACAGAATCACCAGTTCTTTGGGAGGTCGAATCACTGTAACTAAATTGACTTTGTCCAATTTGCTTGTTTGTTACATGTCCCTTTTTACTATTCCTTCTTAGGTTGCCGAGTCCCTTGAGGATCTTCTGTTGAAGTTTTGTGGAGAAAGCATAAGGGGAGGAGAAATACCCACTTGGTTAGCTAGGAGAGAGTTTGTGTTCCAAAGAGAGAAGGGGGACTAGGCATTAGGAAGTTAAAAGGCAATGTACGATAAGCTATAACAAAGTGGTGGTGGTGGTGCTCAGGTGAAAACCAACTTTTGTGAAGGATATCCTATTAGGTAAATATGGAGTGGATATAAGGAGTTTGTTTTGCAGTCCGACACAAAGCTTGCAGTGTTCAAGTAAGTTTGAAAGGAATTGAGTGTTGTTAAATCCCTTTCCTATGATATGGTGGGATTTATGTTGGTAAGGTGACACGACGAGGTTTTGGTTTGATAAATAGCTTCATGCACCCCTTAGTTCCCTCAATTGTTCATCAAGAATACAAATCAAAAGCTAAAGTTGGTGATATTACTGCAAAGGGGTAGTCAAACTACTACTTCCGTGAACTGTAGATATAGAAGGGTGGATGATTAGTTTTGTAGCCAATTCCTCTCTCTTCATACCCTTCCAAATGAGGTGCTTTATCCTCAAAGAGAAGATGAAGTGGTTTGGGATTGTGAGATCTCTTTTTTGCCTCTTATATGTGGATAGACCATGCCATCAAAACAGTGTAACTGCTTAGGTTTGGTCGTATCATATTCCCTCATAAAGTCCAAGCTTTTAATTGGTCATGTGCCACAAAAAACTGTTGACCAATGACAACTGATAAGATCCTTCCAAACGTATGCATCTTATGTGAGTGACAGAGTTGTAATCGCCTCTTTGTGAACTGCACATGTTCCTGGCTACTACAAATTGGCAGCTTTTACGTGGCTACTTGAACTATTTCTCAAATAGTCATGCAGTGTCCCAACCATTACCAAAAGACTAGGTTAACTCTATGGAGGGCTCTAGTCTTGGCGGTACCATGGATTTGGTGGACAGAGAGAAATAGCCGTATCTTTGAAGACAAGTGATTCACCATTGACAATCTTAAGTAGTCCATCCTCTATACACCAACAGATTGGGCATCCTCCACTTTGGAATTTTGGGGTATTTTGAAGAGTGACATGATCGATTACACTCAAGAAGTCTTGGCCATGAGGGTAAATTTCGAAGGAGGGGAAAATATATAGCACCAACCCTTGGATCGATTCGCAGTACTGGTTTGAGACTCAAATTGAGTGATGAGGCTTACTTATTCAGGGGCTTACTTATTCAGGTCCAAGGGGGGACTTGCTTCGTTAATGAGGCTGAAATTAAAGCCTTTTTGCGAGGAATGCAAAGTGGGGCTATGATTGGGGGGATTCCCTAAATGTGGTCAGGTGGAGCAAAACGAAACAATGAAGTCATGGAGATCACCCGATTATTTTGATCAGATCAGTGAAAATGCAAAGGGATGGCGTATCACTGTTTCAGAAAAAATAGTGTGGAGGCTCGTGCTTTAGCAGCAAGGTTCTGGAAGAACAATTTTTTTAGTTGGCACATTTTGAAGTTTGTACAATCATATACAGATTTTGGATACTTGTATACGTTTACAGAGTAAAAAAGAGTACCAAGTTAACTTTGGAGAAAAAGATTATGTATGATATATGTTGTGTAACCTAAGTACACCATGTATTAGTATGTGGTAACGTTAGGCTTCTGGAGTATTTGAAGTATAGTGAAAGAGGGTGCATGTATGGTGGTCCTGCCATAAATATTTTCGCGGCAGACACCTGGGTAGGGGGTCTATGTGACCTTCTCAAATCAGATATGGTTCATTTTGAGGTTAAATTAATTTCCAAAGGAGAAAAATGAGCGCAAAATTACCAAGGATTGACTTCAAGGAAAATGGATATTCAAGATTGAGTGGTGGGGGTGATTTCATTTGAAGCAAGGTTTAATCTGGATCGTAACTGGCCGATCCGGACTGGGAATCGTAGGTGAACTAGTTCCCGTTAAGTATCAAGAACTAGCCGGTTCCCCCATGAGATGGCCGGTTTTGGATGATTCATTGACATAATCTGTCGGTTCTATCAAAGAATCGGATAGAACTGACCCCTATTTATATTTTTTTATTTTTTTCAAATTTTTAAATGATTGGTTCTGTAAATTGGATCGGTAATCTACCAAGCAGGATCGGAAATTTGGATGCATGACTTGGGTCTTCAATCCATTTTTTAAAACCCTGATTTGAAGCATGATCATGCCCCAAAAAATCTTATTACCTATTTGTTGGAAAAAGGAATTGATTTTGAAGTGAGATGGATGTCTGTTAGTTTCGGTATATATGATTGACGTCCGGGACATACGGACCTGTTTCGACAAACTATTGCTTATAAAAACTCCCTTGAGCCACTTCTTATCATTTTGAGTCTCAACTCCATCCGTGTAACCACTGGGAACTGCCAACTTTTGACGCTGCTCGTTTGGTTCATGCGTAATTGTGAGTTTTCAAATGTAAACAGTTCCCTATGTAATAAATTTCCAATCCTGTTTTTTTTCATGTTTGATTCAAAATATTTGTGTACCCTGTTTTTAATGTTTGGTAATCCAATGGTAAATTATCTCTCAATCTATTTTCTAAAAAGTCATTATCTAGAAACTCTCTCTAAAACCCATCTCTCTCTAAAAACTCTTTTCGTTTTTTTCTTCAAAAAATGTCTCTCTAAAATCCATTTCTCTTTAGAAACTCATTCTCGTTTTTCTTTTTAAAATTCAATCTCTCGCTAAAAACTCTCGTTCTCCAAAATCTAATCTCTCTTTCTCTTTTAAAACCCAATCTCTCTTGCTCTTTCTAAAAATCAGATGTTTTTTTCTCTCTAAAAACCCTTTCTCTAGAAACCAAATGTCTCTCTCTTTAAAAATTCAATGTCTCTCTCTTTAGAAACCCAATCTCTCTTTCTTTTTAAAACCAATTTTTAATTCTCTCCCTCAAAACTCATATTCTCTGATAAAACTCAATATCTAATTCTCTTTCTCAAAACCCATATTCTCACTTTAGAAACCCAATTTCTCTTTCTCACTTGAAAAACCCATTTTTTCTATCTAGAAACCCAATCTATCTCTAAAAACCATTTCTTTTTAGAAACCCATTTTTACTCTAAAAACTCAATCTCTCTCTCTAAAAACTCAAACCTCTCTTCTCTTCTCTTTAGAAACTCGGTCACTCTTTCTCTCAAAAATCCCAATCTCTCTAGAAATTCTTTCTTTTTAGAAAGCCAATCTGTTTGAAAAATACATTCTTTCTAGAAACTTAATTTGTCTCTCTCTAAATCCCATTCTCTTTAAAAAGCAATCTCTCTCTTTTTCTAAAAGCCCATTAACTAAAAACCCAGTCTATCCTATTTAGAAACCCATTTTCTTTTTCTAGAAATCCAATCTCACTTTCTTTGCTGGAAGAGAGATTGTGGATGGAGAAGAGATTGTTTTTTTAACCCCTTGTTATAAACTCAAATGAAATATTTTTTTTGGGTCCGCATGAAGAATAATAGATCCCCGGGAACTTACTCCCCACCTTGTGGGGGTGGGGATTTCTTTTCACAAAATTTGTGACTTTACACAAACCAAACGTTTGTACCGTTATATTTCATAGGAAAACTATTTCATGATGCAAGTTTTCATACAAACCAAACAAGCTCTAACCGTTTTTTATGAGAATCACATGATCTATATTAATAAATGAGGTATAAAAAGCAAGAGAAGGCATTACAAAGGACCATTTAGAAATAAGAAAGTGAAGTCGATTGACTTAGTTTGTCTGACACTATTTGCTTTCCCATAAACATTTGAGAGTGAGAGTGAAAGTTGGGCACTAAGCTCCATAATTTGCAGCTAAACTGATATCGAAGTCTGGATTTTTTTTCTGATCCTTGTTACATCATTTTATTACATTAAGGCGGTCCCCTCCCACCTATATAAGCCTGATTCGTTTGAAACTCATGAATTAATTTCAAACCTTGCCGCAAGGTTGTCAATTCAACGAAGTTAGCTGTAGCATGTTCACATGGACTAAAGTATGATAAAAGAACATCATCTAGATGATCCCTACTCACTCCACCCACTCCTGTTGGTTCCATATTTCCTGTTGAGCTTCCATAGAATTAAGCTTTATGCATCCCATTGGCGGTGGACTCCAAATTCCTCCCTTTCTATTATTCTTTACACTCATTTTCCAGACACTCCATATAAGCAATTAGTTCCACTCTAAATATACCATCTAAGGCTTTCCACAAAATAATCCACCCCCCGTCCCCCTCCCCCTCCCCCTCCCCTTGGCAAACCTGGCATGTCAAGTTGAGCCATGAGCTCCCTATGACTCCCATGCATCACTAATGAGATACCCATCTTTTGGTCAGCCCACATCCAAATAATGAGTGAAGGGACAATTCATAAAAAGATGATCACCGTCCTCCTCATCATTTTAACATAACAAGTATATATTGACCATAATTCTACTCCTCTTTCTTAGGTTATCCACTGTTTATACTTTTCCAAGGCTCAAAATCCACAAAAAGGCGTTAACTTCATTTGGGATTGGCGACTTTCCACAGTTTTGCCCGTCTAGGCTCAGTCCATCTCATCCTACCATAAAAAAGTAATGTGTACAATGACAAACTGAGAAAACCCTATCATTTTCCCTCCTCCCACATTACCTTATCTTTTTCTTCTGGAACCACAAAACATTATTTTGAGTTCTAATAACAGCAATATGATTTCCTCAATCACCACATTATTGTACCTACAAGAAATATCCCAATGAGTACTAAAGCCTCTACATTAACTACCTCACAAATCTTAGCATTTTGGTAGTTAGATATTCGATAGGACTCTGGGTCACCTATCCATTTGTGCGACCAGAAACTAACTTGATCTCCTCTCTAAGAAACTACAGAGCCTTACAATTCAAAGTACCTTTCCAAAGTGTGGATATCCTTCTTCCTCGTCTTCCTTTTACCTATGAAGGTGATTCTGTCCGGCCCATATTTTGCTACAAGTACTTGCCTCCAAAGCTGATCATCTCCTTGTGTGTTCCTCTACCACCATTGGCCAAAAGGGCTTAGATTCATGAGCTTTTTAAATGATGGATGCCCAATTTGACCTTCTTTGGAGTGTACACCTTTTCCCAATCAACCAAATGGTACCTTCTGTCTCCCTCAAACTTTCCTAAGAAAGTTCTTCATCAGTTTTTTAAGTTCCCCTGCCACACTTGTGGGTAATTACAACAAAGACATCATATAAATGTAGAGGTTAAAGAGAGTTAGATTTAATAAGGGTGATCCTCACGCCCAAAGACCAATTTTTTTGCCTTCCAAAGGTCCAATTTTGTATATTAAATCGTTGCAAAGTTGGATCCCATACACTTTTACGCAACCTAGAGTCCAAGATGGGTAAACCAAGATACCTCATCGGAAGCCTTCGACCTTGAATTCCAAAGTACTGGCCAACTCCACCAACGCATGTGAACAAGCAATTCCAACTAACGAAGTCTTCCCAAAATGCCCTCAATAGATCTCAAAATATTTGAAAATTATGCATCACATAATATCATAGTATCACATGTGTATTGTGAGTGAGAAATGCTTGGAGCTTGACCAGAAACCTTAGAACCCTCTACCAAATCTAAAAAGTGGGCCGAATATGAGCATCCCCTAATCCATCATCTCTACTTGCTCCCAAAACCCATCACCCTCATAATTTTTAATAGAACCTTTACAAAAACTGAAAAGCGGGCCGAAGATAAGCATCCTCAAATCCATCATCTCCACTTATCCTCCACCCTCATAATTTATAATAAAACCTTTCATTGAGCCCTATCATACACTTTATCCATGTCAAAAGCTTACATAAAATACCGGGTTTGTTATCTATGTTACGATAATGAATACAATCTTGAGCGTTAAGGATAATATCGGTAATTAGCCTTCTTTGAATAAAGGTTGATTGCCTTTTTCAATCTACTCATCTATGTTACGATAATGAATACAATCTTGAGCGTTAAGGATAATATCGGTAATTAGCCTTCTTTGAATAAAGGTTGATTGCCTTTTTCAATCTACTCACCAATATTTTTATATGGTTTTATATAAGCTAGTCAACAAGCTTATGGGGGTGAATATGCAATAACTATTTTCTTGGGAATGAGGGATGTATAGGTACAGTTCGCACGTTCTTTAATCGGGGTGGGTAACGGGTCAGGACGACTCGACTTGGGTCCGGTTTGGGTCCTATCACCGAACCTGATAGATTGAGTAGGGTCGGGATCCAAAAATAGGGGCTCGACATCATGTCCGGTCGGGTCCAAGCCCAGGTTGACCTTACCAACCCATGTATTTTAGATATACTACCTATTTTATTATATTAATATTATATAATCTATTATTATTTTATTATATTTTGATACACTATATGAAGCTTATATGGATCCTTAAGGAGTACATTTGTCTCCCTTCCCTTCAACTATTTTTTCCGTTGCGGAGAGTTAGATGCATAAGAGAGAGAGAAAGAGATAAATAAGTGCTTGATCCGATAGGAAAGGTTGGATATGGGTCAACCCTGATCCGACTCGACCCATTCCAACCCCTATCCTTCAAAAATCTATTCTTAATTTAAATAATAAACTTGCAGTGGTGTAGGTTTATAGAAATGTGTATATAATCATTGTCTTTCAAAAAAAAAAAAAAGTGTATATAATCATTTTCCGTAGTGATAGCTTTTTCATTTACACATTTTGTTCGTAATAAATTATTTTAGAGAAAATATTTTCACATGAAAGAACCCCGCATTTGAGGAGGCACGAAATATTTTTCACACAAATTGGTCCACAATAGTGGTACACTTTTCTACTGTGGAGCAATTGGTGTGAAAAAACATTCATACATCCTCACATGTTCTTTCACGTGAAAATATTTTTTGAAAATAAAATATTAAAATATTAAAATATTTTCATGCGAATCAAACGTGTATTGTGGCTTTTTGAGGTGCACCTAATATACAATTTTATAGTACAAGGTTGGCACTATATTATATATTATGTGCAATTTCGATATCTTGGGTCGGTAATCCAGGAAAATTGAAAAATTGATGAAGATGTTGCACATAAAATTAGAGCTGAGTATACAAAGTGGAGATGTACAACCGGAGTTTTATGTGATTGCCACATACCAATGAAGTTGAAGAGCAAGTTCTATAGGATAGATATGATACTAGCTTTGCTTTATGAGGCAGAACGTTGGGCAGTCAAGAACCAACATACTCATAGGTTGAGTGTACTTGAGGTGATGATGTTAAGATGGATAAGTGGCAAGACAAGAAATTATATAATTTGAAATGAATATATTTAGGAGAACTTAGGTATAGCTCTAATAGGTAATAAGATAAAATAAAGTAGACTTAGGTGGGTTGGCCATATACAATGCATATCCAGTACAACACTTGCTAGGAGATACGAGTTAGTTCATGAAGAAGGCTAAAAAAGGTAAGGGGTAAGCCAAATAGGACATGATTTAGAAATAGTAAGAAAAGATATGAGATTTCACGTGGAATGCTAAAAAAAGTAAAAGGTAGGCAAAATAAGACATGATTAGAAATAGTAAGAAAAAATACGAGATTTATGGCCTCACTGAGGATATGGCCCTTGATATTGCAGAATGACGGACCAAGATGATAGAATATCAGAATATCTATAGAGAACTCTTTGTATATTGATGCATCAAAGAATATATAAGACCCGTATAAATATATAGCTAACAACAGTTAAGGATAGATACCTATCATACTTATCTAGGATACCTAATTTTATCATAATCAAGAGATATATATCTATACAAACACATATCATATAGATATATCCATATTATATACGCATATGATAACCCCCCACCGCCAAAACTCAAGGTGTTGGATCAACAAGCATAAAAAGCATCGGTGAAACAACGAGCCTCAGAAACATAAAGCTTGAATACCCCAAAACTCAACTTGGTATTGTGTGACTTCACCTGCCACTCCATTTGACGTCCCCGTCTCTTTATCTGAAATTGTACTTTGCATAATTGTTTCGACTCTATGCAAAATACTTTTCGTTGTTTACATTGCTTGTTGTTTCCCTCTCTATATTGAGTGTAGTATTGTAATATAATGTTTGTGGCATTTCTATGACCACAAATATTGCATAGTCATTCGTTTCATCCCATCAATCAATTCTCAAAAAAAAGAATTCATTTTGTGCTTCGCATGTGTTCAAAATGAACCCCTCTCCAACAATGAATCTAGACCGTCTATTTAATAAATTTTAAAATCTAGGCTTTTAGAAATTGAAAGTCAAATTTTCTGTTTTTTAACATGATTCATCTAACAATAACAAAGTCTTGTTCAAAATTTAGAAAAGGAAAAAGTTCCTTCTAATAATTAAATTCATTTCAGAGTAGTATTCACCACTTCTTGATATGTCCTCCACATCGGGTATCTAGAATTTAAGTTTTTTCAATGGCCATTATGGAACAACGATGACTATCGTATTATCAATTTGCAGGATTCAAATTTTAAAGCAGCTCGTCACTCCTGATCGCTGCATTACAGACAAAAATTTGCAATAATAACTTTGCAATTTAGTCGACGTTCGATGGAGGGTCAAAGTAACATGAAGAATATATCGACTATGCTTTAAATAATTAGTTTAGGAAAACTCTTGACCGTATCTAAAGGGTATATAATTATATATAACGAGGCTGAGAATTTACCCAGTTTGGATTTGAAGCTTGAAATTTTGGACCCTATCCCGGATCTGGCTATGGATCAAATATTTGTATTCGATGTGTCGGATCTAGATCAAAACTTTGGATCTGAATAGTAATCAGATAGGATCTAGGTATAGTAGAACCGATTTGGATTCGATCTTGTTGTTAAAATAGTATATATTATTTTATATATATACCTATACGTTATATAGTATTTTTTATTATATATTATTTTATAGATTTTGGATCCAATCGAATCCAAATCTGTATTCAGATTCCATATATACTTTTCATATCAGGATCCAAATTTAAATATTTTGGATCCAATAGAGTGGATCTAGATCCTAAATATACTTTGGATCCAAATCCAGATCCTAGTGGATCCGGATCCAATCCAACCCATTCTCAACCCTTAAAAGAGTGTACAATCTTATGTTGAGAACGAACAAAATCCAAGTGAAGAGTCGCACTCGCTTCCTTTATTTATGAAATTTTTGGTTCACTTCAAAGAAAACTTGCAAAAAAAAGGGCAAAAGGGTGTTAAGATGGCAAATGAACGTCATAGTCATCGCAAAAAGGCACATTTCTGTTAGTAAAATGCGCGTGTCTAAAAAATAAGGGTGGCAGGGGGCCGGGTGCTGAGGAAATGAGGCCCGGCTTTAATTGGTTAGTGCTTGACGATTTGCAACGCTACGTCTTAAATTCAATTCCTACCAAGGGTAGGGGGCCTTCTCCCCATTGACTCACTTGAAAAAAAACAAAGGGCCGAGTGCCTTGGATTGGCCCTAAATAGACTAGCTTCAGGTCAATAAAATTTTCTTGATTTATTTTGATTTTATTTTATTTTTGTATATTGGTCGAGTTAAAATTTTAAGCATATATACTTTTCACCCTCATGTACTTAAAAAAAAAAAAAAAAAAAAAGGGAAATGAAGACAAGGCTAATATTTTTCAATAAAAATAGCATTTGAACTTTGAGGGGTATATTTGTCATATTTTTATTTTGGATTATTTTTCTATTTTACACAAATGCACATGCACTCCAACTTAAGGGTGTAGTTCGTATACAAATGCATCCGTAGCTGTAGAGGCCGTTGGCATACAAATGCATCCGTAGCAGTAGAGGTAAGGTGTACCT
>NW_006494904.1:2498390-2509554 GCF_000471905.2 Amborella trichopoda
AAATTTAAAAAGTAGGTTAAAATTAAGTAGAACTAATAAACATATAGAAAATACTTGAAAATGGATGGTGTAGATAGTATGTTCTAAAATGCACTATTTCTGAGACTTAAAATATTTTTATTTTTTATGGTCATACATCTCGATGTCGAGATGATCAATATTAAAACTACCTTTTTCGATGGATTTTTGAGGTGCATCCGTAATTCTACATTATAAGGTTGCATCCTTATATAAACTTTTTCCCTAACTTAAATCTTGATCTTATATAGGCAAAACAAAAGAATAGACGAACACAAGGCTAATATTTTTCAAGTAACCAAATAGTCCACATTGTTGTTCACATAAAAGGCAATTGATCTCAACAATTTGATCTTGATTGGATGGTTGGAAGTATGTTTAAGTATTTAAATATTATTTTATTTATATACATGAGAATGTGCTAAAATTTGGGGACTCTATTTTTCGAACCCTCACTCACCTCTAAAAAATATAAAACTATTAGGCAGTCCAATAGTTTGACATCAAAATAATGTTGGGAGAGGAGTACAAGGAAATACATTTTTCATTAATACTCAGAGATGAGCTATTTAAGTTTTTATTAATTTAAAAAAGCCTATCAAAGGACATTCGATTTAGGGAGAAAGAGAAAGAAAATAAATTACAAATAAAATTAGAAAAAAAAAGAAGAGAAAATATACCCTACTTGGGTCTAGAAGAGAGTTTGCCAAAAAATATATTTTTACAAGAATCAAAATAATTCATCTTTTTTTATTATTTTTTCTTGTTTAAAAATTACATATTTAACGTGCTCTTTAAAAGCCACAATTAAATCCTAAGCCTTTTATATGTTTAATTTTAAACTTTCTAGTATACCCCTCAATGCTCAACAAAAGAAAGGAGAAAATTGTAGAAAACTAAATGATCAAATAGTCCCCAATCTAATTTGAATCTCTTAAAAAAATAAAATAAAAATAAAAACCCTAACTGCATGGTTCTTCCTGAGTTGGGAGGAGCTCAACCTCAAACTTAAAGAACTCAAAAACTATCCTTCCGTATAACTTTTGATTTATTGGACTTTCCAACAAAGTTGTGATACGCCTAGAAAATCGATTTGATGCCAAAACCTCACGCGCTTTCCACCACTTGTACTTCATGCTTTACAACTAGATCAACTTCTAGAGTGTATTGTAACATCTTATTAATGCTTCAATTAGAGGTTGATTTTTATCTTCCTGATCGTCATGTTCCTGTTCGAATAGTTCTTGTAGCATTTGTTATATTACATTACCAAGGCTTTCTTTCAAAGTATTTTCTTACTCTTTCAATCCAAGCGTTATATATTGGATTGATGATATTTTTTATGACATCATGGTGTATGGATCTTAAGGTATGTATCTCAAGGCTTTGATATCAATTGATATGGAAAAATATATAAAGAGACTATTTATTTTTAGTACAAAGAGGTCATAGTCACTTTTGTCCGTCCGATTTCAAATCAGTTGTAACAGTATCATTGACTAGTATCAAAGTTCATAGAAATGAATTTAACTTCCTGGCACAACCCAAACCGTCCAATTTAATATACAATGGTTAGGAATAATTGCGACCTCCTTGTACCAAGTATACAATCTCTATTGATATAGAGAAGAAAAACAAAGAAAATCAGCTGTAAATTAGAAAACTAAAATTAAAAAAAAAAGGTAAGAGAATATGTTTTTTTAGGGTTTACAAGAGAGTCTACCTCACAAAAATCATTTTACAACTTTTTACAAGACCCAATTTTTTTTTTTTTTTTCGTTCTTTTTTCTTGTCTACAACTGACACAAGTACACCATAAAATAAACTGAAAGCCCAAATAACCTTAAACTTAATTTCAATATCTTAAAAACAAGAAAATAAAAAACTAAACACCCTAACTATATCATCATAAATACTTTAATAAATGGAGAAATGTTAAATAGTTGATACTTTAAGTGTACTTCGATATATTGTCTCAATATATGCTTAGATTGTCTACATTTATAAATATGAGATTCCTCCTAATTTAGAGGTATCTATACAATAGGAGAGAAACAACATTATTTTAGAAATAAACCTTTTTCTTTCAACTATGTTACCTAAAACATGGGTAGAATTAACATTGTGATCAATTTTGGGCGCCCATTGTATACTTAAAAAATATATAATTGGATTCAAAGAAATGCGTAGATTATTTTTGGATCTATCTAGTTCCATTTTAAGGAGAGATGAATATGAAATGAAAAAAAGATTTTGAGTCCTAAAAATAGTGTATCTTGCAACATACTATTGGTCAGTCCATTTTCAAGTGTTTATTGATCTACTTCATTTGAACCATTTTTGGACATCCTAATAATTTTTAACACCACAATTATATTTATGACAAAATTTGGGGGGCGCCTTAATTTGATTATTTATGGTTGCAACCTTATACAAAACCATACGTTATTTATATAGCGTTGTTTCTCTCTCACTATTTCAACTTATTTATTTGTAGTCTTTCATTCTATTTCGATTTATTTAGTTGTAACATTATAGTCGTCATTCTTTTCTTTTGTTTTGCTATTACTTTTTCAATTCCCAGATGGCGTAGAACATAAATCACCGTTGTCCTTATCTTCCAGACGACCTGATTTCCCTGCCATATTACTAAATAAATACACATGGCAGGTCGCTGTCAATGACCCGTGTCCCCCTAATCATCTGAACCATCCATCGGCACGTTGTCTTTCGCATGTTACTCGCTTTCACATGCCACTACCATCATTTCTCTCTCTCTCTCTCTCTCTCTCTCTCTCTCCAAGAGGCACACATATAATAAAGAGAATTCCATAGAATTTCTAATATAGCAATTTCCTTGTATGTGGTGCCTACTAAATTTAGGGTCGGCAACGGGCCGGACCAGCTTAGGCACCTAGACCGGCTCTATTCCCCTAAAGGTAGGTCCCGGCCATATCAAGGTCAGGCTAGGCCAAGCTGCATCGGTAAAATTAAATGAAAACAATGCAAAAAAGATAAAAACATACGGTCCAAGGCAGCCCTAGCCACCGGTCCATTGCCACGGCCCTATTCCCCTATCCTTGGCCATACCAGGGTCAGGCCGAGCTAGGCTGCACCGGTAAAATTAAAGAAAAACATTATAAAAAGGATAAAAATATACGGTCCAAGGCGGGCAGTGCCACCGGGCCAATTGCCACCCCTAATACTAATTTCCTAACCCTTGATTCAGCCCAAGTTCAAATCATTGCTACATAGTAAATTCGTAACATCTATACATAATAAAAGAGTTTTCTTGTCAGAAAATGATCCTTTACCATCTGGTCATACAACCAGGCGACGACTTACCAGTAATTGGTATAGAATTTTCCAATACATATCCGTGCCCAAAACAATGCATTATCTGACTTTGATGACTAATGGCCAATAATGCACATCCAATACAAAGTCCATCATTAATGAACATCTCTTCCCAAGGCCATGGATGGAATGTAGAAAGAGAGAGCTACAATAAATAAATAAATAAATTATATATATATATATATATATTATTTTGAAAACAAGAGCTACAAAATATTATTATTGCACAAAGGACCCCAATCTGAGATATACGTACAATAAAATAATGCAAATAGAGTACACCACTAACTAAAGAATGATTTACAAACTAAACAATGACTTTACGAAGACACAAAAGAAAAATAATGGACACAAACAAACAATAAAGCATCTCTTCAAAGCCCTGTGACCTGTAGGCTTTGGCCTGTTGGCTTAACATCGTGTTTCCAATGGAGGTGAAGGGCTTCAAACTTAAACTTTGTCCAAAACAATCCAACCTGACCTGACCACCTCTTCTCTCAGTCTAGGGAGGGTCTTTTATATCTAAGATACAGGACAATGAAATAATCCAGATAAAGCCTAATAATGATCTTACATACATATATAGTAACCCTATGAATGCAAATTAAAGGGTGACATTAGATATAAAGAATGATGGATAGATGCACAAAAAATGCTGGCATACACAAACAACAAACACTTCCTTAAAGCCCAAGGTCTCCCTCAGGCTTTGAAGTAATTGGTAAGAGCAATGTTTTGAACACGAATCAGACCAAGGTACTCGGATCTTGGCCAAGGTAAGTTTCTTGTCCTAGTCCGAATAGTTCGCTTGAGTCATGTTCATTTTTTTAAAAAAGGACAAACAAAACAAAAAAGATAATAAATTAATAAATATTATAATCAGCCTCACTTTAGCATAAGTCCTTGAATGTTGTATTCGTTAGCTCATCCACCTTTGAATGTTGCTCTCTGTGAAAGCTCGTGGGTTCAATTATCATGAGCGCTATTCCTTTTTTTAGCGTACAAAAATAGTTTAAAAGGCCAATATTTTTAACCTTTGTAACTCCAACATTAGATGGTGGATATCATATTGGTTGGGTTGCCTTTGTATGTTAAAGAGCTCATGGGTTCAATTCTCATGAAAGAGGGTTAGTTAGCCCACTTTCTCTATTAATGAAAAAGTTAAAAAAAAAAAAAATCGATCTGAGGATGGAATCCTCGGAACGAAGAAGCAATTTTGGAAAAAATTTTAAAAAGATGTGGGTTGACCGATTTTATTTGTAATTTCTATCTGACATTTCGTATTTAAATAAATAAATTAATTAAATTCTGTACGTAAATCACTCTTTTTCGTTATGTATAATTTTAAATCACTCAACCGAAAAGAAAAAGAAAAAAGAAAAAAAGAAAGAAGAGTGCCTTACCTTGAGTTGGGGGCCGGGGAGGGGGGGAATCGAACCCCATACGCCAATTCACACGTTTATAATGCACAGGTGACATAAAAATATATATGTACATGTCGTATAATTTTCAAGCACTTAACCCAGAAAAAAAATAAAATAAATAGTGTGAGTTGGGGGGCCGGGGAATCGAACCCCATACGCCATTCAGACGTTTATAATGTACAGGTGACATAAAAATATATATGTACATGTACTACTGGGGAAATCGAAACCAATACGCCGTTCACACATCTAAATATTGGTAGAGCCTACTTGGATAAAACTCGCCTTACCCTTAGGACGAGACCGAGTCTCGCAACTCTGGAAAAGAGATCTGGTTTAGATTAAGGATGTCAAGGATTCCACCCAAGAACTGGTCCATAAACATTCCAAGTTAACCTCCCCTTCTTTCTTTCTTCTTTAGAGCCCAGAGGTGTAGGGAAGGCCTGTGTTTGGAATCCATGACCCTCCAGAAATAAAGCTTCCCACAGTGAATTTTGCAGCTTCAGAAGCGCTCATCACGTGAAAACCGGACCACTTGACTCGACTCTTAGTGACCGCTCCCGCACCAGAATTCATGTACTCCCCATAGTACAAAGTCCTAAGAGCAAAGTTCCCACTCCACTGGAGCCATCCAGAAGGATCAATGAGGTTATCCAAGGCAGTCTTCATGAACACAGTCCTTGAATACTCCTTCCATGGCCTCCCTAGATATGTTTTGAACGAGTTCTGTACCGCTTTGAGGTCAGAAGAGGCTGACACCTTAGAGTCGTGAATCGAAAGCCCTGTGTTTTGGTTCGGGTCAGTGCGGCCCTGAGCTGTGATCGTGTTCTTCTGGCTGCTCATTGGCTTCCGGACATAAATGTTGCAGTTTTGAAGGACAGCGGCCGCATTCCCAAAGATGAAATCGACGGTTCCATAGATGTCACATTCTCGGTAGAACTGGCGCTGAGAGTAGGTGTAGAGTGTGTCTTGGTAGCCTTTGAAGCTGCAACGGTAGAGCACCGAGAGGTCGGAACCTGACCGGAATGCTACAGCTTGGTGCTTTTGTGGACCAGCTGTGTTCTCGAAGGTCAAGTCCTTTGCGATGAACCCATCAGCTGCAACGGCTGCAACAATAACCATTGTATGAGAATATGTCTTTGTATTTTTTGTTGCTAAATATTATTTCCACTTAAACTGAAAGACAAGGTTATAAGTAAAGGACTCTACTAATGAAACCGTTTTTGTTTTAAAATCATTAATAAACTTCACTTCAGAAAACAAACAAAAACTAAAAAATACAAATAAAACATTTGTCTTTTCCCTAATCTTGGTTATATCAAGGAGCCAGGTTGCCGTTGTACCAGCACTAATAAGCCACTACATCCCTTATGTATGTCTAAAAAAAAGGAAATTGACGAAATGAGCCAATTTTAGATGAAAAATTATACTGCATGTCGGTCAATTCATGCTTTTTTATTTTTCTAAAATTGCCCTTCTGTCCAAAGATGTCATCATCACCAGAGAAGACAGATTTGAGGATGGGTAGCTCAGACCGTTTATGAATGCGTCGGTCTGAGGATGCCAACCTCGGACTGCTTTGAAAAGCACCACAAAAGGTAGTCCGATTCAGACTGACTGGGCACTGCCCTGAACATTAGGCCACAGTCTTACTATAAAAAAACTAAAAAAAAAAAAAGCGATTTGATGATGGTATCCTTGGACTAAGGGATAATTTTGAAAAACAAATAAAAAACCTAATGTTAACAGACCTTCCATATAAATTTAACCCAAAATTGACTTATTTCGTATTTTAGTTTTTTTTTTTTTTTGTATCCTTACATAATTTACTCTTCAAACGATCATAAAAATCATAGAAATAGTTAAAATCGTACCATTAAACTACAAAAAAAGAAAAAAAAAAAAGAAAAAAAAAAAGAATGTTCTAAAAAAATTACAAATGCTACAAAGTTCAAGAAACCCTTACCAAAGGTTGCAGAGCGAAAGGTGGTAGAACCGTCCTGAACATTACGACTCCCAGTAATAATCGTCTTATCGATGCCGTCTCCAACAAACATCAGATTCTTCATGGACTTTTTTATCTCAATGTTCTCTTTATAAGTCCCCTCTTTTACATAAATTACAAACCTACTGGTGCTAGTTTTTCTCTGCTTTTCTGATGCCGTAATTGCTGCAGATATGGTTGCAAAACCTCCTGACCCGTCCTTGGCGACTACCAAATTTGCTTTTCCTGTGGATGCCTGTAAGAGCCTCCGATCACCAGCAACCACCCATTCGGGGAAACCACGACTCTGCACTGAAAGCAGCTTTCGATTGGTATGGCCACTCAGCCCATCGAGCCTAGCCGCGAAGCTCTTCTCAACAGCCAACGAGTTGCTCAACAGTTTCGATAAATCCGTTGATTTGAGCCACGGCGTCTCAGAGAAACCCGTGCGACACGTGTCATCATTCGTGATTGCTGCACTAAGCCAAGTGAGCGTATCGGAGCTCGCGAGATTCGAGGACACGAGTGTCTTGTTGAGTTTGGACACGGTGTCCTCTGTGAGCTCCAGGCAGTCAGCCCAGGCAGCTTGCGCACGGCTGCTCATTGAGCCACGCGGACACCAGCTGAGCGTCGCCTGCGCTTGGTCCATGGCCGCCATAATGGCGACATTTCGGAATCCGGACACGGTGTCTTGGCTCACAGTAGGTAGAAACGAGTTGCATGCTTCAGGATAAGGGGTTTGGCTACAAGAGGTGATATCACACAAGCTCAAGGCTGGGAAAAGCAAGAGAGATAATAGTAACAGGGGCAAAATGGTCTTTTCCATTATAGCTGATAACATGTGTGCTAAGTAGAACTCTAGGATTTGATGATGGCACATGAAAACCCTAATTGTATTTATAGGCAAGGATCCTTAAGTAATAAATGATAAAAGTTGATTAGTGTGAAATTAAGGCAGAGATGGGAAGGTTCCGGTTTTGAAAATGTTACATTGGTTTGGCCATGCAATGCATGCTGCATGCAGTGTAGGCCCGCCGGATCAGGAGAATGTGAGAACCAGGTTTTTGGATATTACGAGCCGGTGCACCATGGGTTTTGACGCACCGTCTTTGAATAGAAAGCGTCTGACCTGCAATTCTACGAAATATCTGAAGTGCCCTTGACAAGTATGGTTTACAAAATAGTGAAACAACTGTGGCGGAAGGTAAGTCAATAATGCCTATGGTTGTATAATGGTAGTGGGAATTGTTGTGTGGCCAAAACCTATATTTTATTTATCTTTGTTATAAGGGGTTATAATTATTCTTAACCATTAGATATCAAATTGGATAGATTGGAATGAGTCAAGAAATTCAAGAAATATTTTTTTAAGGCTTTAAGTCTAGTCAAAGATACACTCATAACCATGATTTAAAATCTAATAGAAAAGTGTCGTTGTGACCTTGTACTAATAGTAATGGTCTCTTTGTATATTTTCCCTTTATAAAAATATATAATCTAATAATGGTTACTTACGAAAATACCAAAATTCAATCGTAAAATGATCCTATAGACTTTTTCGTTATTGTTTTTCAAAGACCAAACAACTTGCATTTTTTTTTTCTCTTTTTAATTCGCAGCTATAGTTTTGGATTGGTATAAGTTATTGGTTCATTAGGCAAAGCAGATATTTAAAACACCCCGATTCAAATTGGAAATTGTGTTTTGGGATGAACTGGTTCCCAGCAAGTGTCGAGAACTAGTTCGATTTGGCAGTAGATTGCTGGTCGGGTGATATGGTCTGTTTTCTCCTCTTCTACTTTTTATATTTTATTTTATTTTATTATAAATGAATTGATTCTCAAAACAGGAGAATCGTTTAGATTGGCGATCTAAACCGGGTTCCCGAATGACCTGTCGCCTAGTTAATCCAAGCTGTAAAACAATGATCCAGCATGTAAGGACTCCTCCACAACATTTATTGCTCAACTTAAGTAATCTTTGCTATATTAAAGGGTGTGGCTTGTATAAGGTTGTAACCTTAAACAATCCAATTAAAATTCTCATCCAAATTTTATTATAACATGTAATTTTGGTTTAAAAAATTATTAGGATTATTTAAAAATCTATTTTCATTTTTAATTATAAAATTTTAACCTCAAAAAATGGTTAAAATCAAGAAGGTCTATAAACATATGAAATGTTATAAATGGACGGTCTAGATAATGTATTGCAAGATGCACTGCTTTTGGGACTCAAAATGTTTCTTTCTTTTTCATATTCATACGAGAAGATCAATTTAAAGGTTTTGCGACATTAAAACAATATTTTCCAATGGGTTTTGAGGTGCATCTTTAATTCTACATTTTAAAGTTGCAACCTTATATAAACTTTTTCCGGTATGGGTATTAAAAGATATTATCCTTTCTCATTTTCACAAGAGAATATTATGGAAATTAAGGTTCGGACATAGAAAACTAGCTTGGATGGTTTGAAAGTAGAGTTGTGAAATTGCAAATTGTTGTCAATATGAAACGTGTAAAAGTTGCAAGGTGCCTGGTGGGGATTTGAGTTGGATTGTATTTGCTTAGTTCACTTCTCCTTTTCGCATATTATTAAAAAAAGAAAAAGAAAATCGAAGCACCTTGGGTGCATCAGTTTTGTTGCTTCAATATTATCATTTTATATAAGTTTTTAGTTCCACTCAAACCCATTATTTGGCTTAATTTCCTGCTTGTGTTTGGAGATGACTTATAAACTAGAAAACTGATATATTTTTGTACTTCCCCAATCTTTTCTCTTTCTTTATTCCGGAAGGATCACATTTCTTAATGATATAGGATATGGGTGGTTTGTAAGGTTGCAACAGTAAACAATCAAATTAAGGCGCACCTTCAAATGTTATCATAATATAATTTTGGTGTCTTTTAGGATGGCTTGAGAAACTATTTTCATCTCTAATCATAAAATCTTAAACTCCAAAAATAGTGCAAGTAGATTAATAAGCACTTCAAAAGCTTGAAAATGGACGGTCCAGATAATATGTGGCAAGATATACTATTTTTAAGACTTGAAATTTTTTTTCTTCATATTCATACATCTCGATGTCGAGATGAACAATTAGACGGTTTTCCAATGTCAAAACAATCATTTATAATGCAATTTTTAGGTGCACCTTAATTTATATAAACTTTTCCAACGAGATATTATGCGTCGTAAGTTTTATTGGAATGTCAATTGTGTGTATTTTTTTTATCATTTACAAGATATTATTGTGATGTGTGATAGTCTAACCATCTTGTATTATCCGTTCGATTGATTCTGAACCTTGATTGGGGCTTTAGTATATTAAATCGGTATATTGTTTATTATAGACAATATTCTTCTTAAGATTAATAAACATGAACTCAAATTATACACTATTAAAACGTAAATATTTTTTAAAAAATAACATGATAGCATTGACCATAATTTATAATACATAAGAAATTACAAAAGGGAACACATTACTTGAGTATTGGTTGGGATGCTTATCCATGCGCGATCTTATCAATACAGTGGTGGTGAACTACTGCTAACTTCCATTTGAACATTGAAGTCACGGTGGATGGTAGGTTTGAGCGCCCTTTCTGAAAACACCAAAATTTATATCCATCCAAATAGCTTATGTCCAATGTCGATTCCTTGCTAATTGTTAAAAGGAAAAAGTCTACATAAGGTTGATACCTTAAAAAGTAGAATTTAGGTGCATTTCTAAAATTCATCAAAAAATGTCATTTTGCAGTTGGAAAAATATCTAATTGATCATCTTGACATCGAGGTATATAATATGGAGAAAAAAAGAGATTTTAAGTACTGAAATTAGTACATCTTACAATGTAATATCTGGAACTTCTATTTTCAAGATTTTCATGCTTTTATAGATATGTTTAAATTGTTTGAAGTTGCGACCTTATACAAAGTTTGAAGGAATAAATTATTTGAGGCTGCAACCTTATACAAACCACACCCTCGCTAACATCGCTGATACTTTTAGATTAGCGAAATAAAAAATTTAGAAAAAATTCCGTAAACATCCATTTTAGTTTATGTTATTATCAAAATACCAAATACTTTCCGTTATTACTGATATGTCTGTTTTTAGACTTCATAACAATTTAAAAAAAAAAATACTAAACTATCCATTTTAGACAATTTCTCTCTCTTGTGGATCATCTGCTTGTTCTCTCTATCTCTCTCTTTACATTACACGTGCTCTGCGTATTTGAAAGAAAGACCTATGTGATCTTTTGCTGAGGAATAATTTTTTATTTTTTTTTTCTTTCCACCCCTTTTCTTTTGGCAAAAGATCACTTACAAGTGATCTTTATTATAATAAGATAAATATCAAAATAAAATCAAC
>NW_006494904.1:2509826-2525869 GCF_000471905.2 Amborella trichopoda
GAGAATAAAAAATAAGATTGCACAAAAAAAAAGAAGAGTGCCGGAGATTATCTCAACCGGGCTTACTACACCCCACACCGAGTCACCACCATCCGATGGCACGAGATCAACGGTCTAACTTCAATCTCGAACCGGGAAAGCAAATTTCGGCCAAGCCACACCAATGGAACATGAACCCTTTTGATTACAAACTCAAACCCTATGTGAATTCTCTTAGCAACCTAGTTTTAGAGAAATAGATTCTCTTTTTGCTAAACCCTAAAACCCTTAGCTGTAAATCTATATTTGAGAGATAGGAGAGAAGAACTCCATAACCTAAACCCTTATATTCTTTTACAATGTGAGAGAGATAGATCAAACTTGAGAGAGTGGTGCATGCCCCCTTTTTGGGATATGAGAGAGAAAGATGGGAATTAGGTACAAGAGATAAGGTGTAGAGATTTTTGGGTAAAGACAATCCCTTTTTATTGGATTCGAATAAGATTAAGGCTTGTTAGGGTTTTCTTTAGCTTGCCTCTTCTTGTGAGATTGAATACAGACGGTCGATCAAGGGTGACTTGTGGGGTGAGAGATCTGAGCCATCCATTTCATAAATGACTATCAACATCATGGAAGGTATATGAACCATTATCCCTCTTTCCTAAACCATTTTTCCATCAATATATTTAAATAAAATAAATATCATTATTCTATAAAATTGCACGATCCATGTCACATATTCCATAAGGATATATCAAATAATATCAAGTAGATAAATACTACCAAATACAAATAAAATAAGATCCATATCAATTCAAATTGACCATATCTCTTTCAAACAAATTTGCTACAAAATAGATAAAGCCATGGTCAGTATGTCCCTTCCAAGATTTGACCACATGCCACAAATCAAACTAACCTTATCTTAAAAGCAAACAAGAGAATCCAAAGAGGGTGGGGCATGCCACCCTTTTGTGGCACATGTGGGCCCCCACCCACATGCCACATGGTGGGCCCATGTGCACTATGGGCCCCTATGGAATATAATAAAAAAATATTATTTTTAAAATTGAATAAAACAATTTCAAATATATATTCGAATTTTTTTATAACTTTGAAAGAACAATAACTATATTTTTATAAGTAAAAAAATAACAAATAAAATATTAAGAGATTTATAAAAATTCAAATAATAAAACTAAAATCATTTCAATAATAAAATGAACACAATTAAATTAATATGATGGAAAAATGATCCATATGGTTTTAGGAATCCAATCTGTAATAACGGGGTACTCCACCTTCAACTGTGGACTACCGACCACACTAGCTTTATCGAACCGGCCTAGTGTTTCCCATGACCCACAGTCCAAGCAGGGGCTCATCAACGGGTCACCAAACTCAGGTCGATGAATCAAGGGTCACAATCCCAGTCTGTGGATTACAAGTCCTCCCCTAGAGATGAGTCAAGGTCACCACGACCTCATGTGACCACAGCTCTATGGCGCATAGGGGTATCTCTCGCACATGCATACGCTTCGCCCAAAGATGGATATGTGGCTTTCCCGAACGATCTATCAACATGCATGTCGTATGATGGAATATGGATGAGGCTTTGGCCCCTGTTTCAGTAGCCCACCATCACACACAAGGGTCACACAGTCCCTCGGCTCACTCATCCGGGTTTGTTTTTCGACCTCATCAAGGCGTAACCCATAAACCCTCATCGGTTTGTTCTTCATGCCCAAGTAACATGATTGTTTCTCAACCGACTGGCCTAGATCGTTAAGCACAGATCGGTATCAGCAAACCATCGTTTGCTTAGTATGGTCCACGAGGGACCACAATCCCATTGAGTTCATGTTTCACTATATCATTTCATTTTACAAGCACTCATAAGGCCTTTAAAGGCCACATAAACCCAACATCTTCCACTTGGCCTTTGAAGGCCTTACATTTATCTCTTTCTCACTTTCTCTCGTTCCCATCTCTCTCTCCCAATTACAATCTCTCTTAAGCATTTTTACTTATTCTCTCAATATATTAATTATGGCTTTCGCCATGAATCCTTTCACAAAATGATATATAGAAGCAACACATTTTCCTCTTTGGTGCTTGGATCTCATCCTAAAAATGGTTGTAGCTCATCTTTCACATCACATCGCGAATCATGGACCTGTTGTAGTAAAAGACCGTCACTTTCCCTCATCGCATGGGTCATATGTTCATGGGCTTAAAAAAGTTTTTCAAATAAGCAGCTCCCTTTTGTAGCCATACGACCAGCACCAAACATTTGGGTTCCATGGGTGAACAACATTATAGTCTGTTGTTTCATTTAGCATGCCAAATACTAGCAGGTGGTCCCACTGGAATATTTAGTTTATCTGGATCTCGATCTTTCTCAATCTCACATCATTCCTCAGGTGATAAAAACATGGTTTTATATGCTTGGAGTTCTTATGGAATCGTGGCTCCTTTGACACGCATATTATCAACGTGCTGTCGCAGAAAATTCTTATTGCCTCACAACGCAAGAGGCGAAATTTAAGTTGATTAAGAAATTTTTTAATCTATATGGCCTCCTCGATTACCAAACAGCACGCCACGTACTCTGCCTTCATGGTAGAGAATTTTGTCACATCTCGTTTCTTTGATTTCCAATAAACTGCACCCCCTCCAAGCATGAACACATATCCAGATGTAGACTTCCCATCATCTGGATCTGTGAGATAGCTTGCACCTGTATATCTGAATGTCCAAGCAGCTAAAAAAATGTGGGACTGTAGCAGGTCCCACTCAATTATTGCATATATAACCTATACATTCTCAACATTCTTATGCATATATCATGAGGAAGCATATCAAGTCTCATGCAATATGTAATTCAATACCCGTTAGTTTCACAATATGTAAAAACCTTTATGAACCACAAAGGGTCAACCACACTAGATATCTTGGTAGTAAATTTATACAAACCAAGTTATCTAATCAACACAATATGTATCAGAGAAGCCCAGCATAATGGCATTCCTACAACATTCCCTATGGTTCAAAGTCTTACGTAATCGATGATTCTAAATAACTAGAAACATGGGTCAAGGCATATATGTATTTAAAAAAAAAAACAGTGCATGATAGTTTTCTCCCACTTTTATAACTACCTTCAAGGCAGAATGTTTTTCTTTTTAATAAAAAAAAAATTGACTTGGTATATATATATGCAGTCATAAGCAATAGTTATGTATTAATATGACAGTTTAAAATGATTTTCATAAAAACTTAATGGAACTTGCAAGACTATGTGGTTTTCTCAAAACCATATTCATAGACTTAGGCTTTTCTCAAATCATCCAATTTAATTATAAAATAGATGCTTAGCCTTCATAAATCCTTTTACAGCATTCACTTTTAATTTCTTACCAAGTCAAGTTCATAGCCATAAAACAAATCATATATACCATCTTATAATTTTATCCAAAATAAAGTGCGACTAAATGATGTCTACTAAAGCCTTGACAAAATACTTCATTTTTGGCAATTATGGAGAATTTATCAAGAGATCATCATCACATGCAACACATCATATTATAGACATTATTGATAGGATAGTCACCAAGACCAAGTTTCATCAGAACACTCTATTTGTGCTTACATAGTTGAATGAGCCACACCCATTTCTCGTGTTCCATCCTTAGGGCTCAAAGCCCTTGATCAAATCACATCTTCATGTATATCACTACCTCAAGTAGTTCATACTCAAGCACAAAGAGGAACAAAAACATAAGATATTCAAAACCGGCACTTTTAAATTTGTTAGCACTTATCAGTTAATGTCTATACACTCCATACATATTCATAAAACAATTAGCCAAAATATAACCAAAGCACATTAAACAAAGTTATTTAATCATCTTTCTCTATATGATCTTACCATGTAATGTAGGATAGATTTCATACCTCAAAACCATGTAGTGTGGTACCTGGGCTTTCTTGATTCATCGCTTTTACTTGTTTGGCAAGCTTTTGTGATCTTGGAAGTGCACGCACTGATGGAGAATATATTGGTCATTGATTTCACATGTCACGAAGTGTCCATCTCTTCGGCACTTGGATTCTCCTATTTACACTATGAAGAAATATCTTCTTTATCCCTTTATTTCAAATATCACAATTTCGATTCTTCCACTAATCTTTAGCATTTCTATGCTACCACCAAGTCTCTTTATATATCTCTTCATTTCGAAGAAACCAAGATGTTTTATAGGTATTGTGTTTCTTTTTTTTTCTGCTATTCCCAGATCGAATACTCTTCACATAGAGTATCATATCTTATCAGCTCTATATTACGTCTCTCAGAAGTTTTATTATAATAAACCATACTTATAGCATACTATAAAACCTTTTTAAAATGAGTCTTAAAGGTCTCCATAATTGGGAATTCAAAGATGTGCCTTACTATGCCACATCTTTTAATTTACTGCAGCATAGAACATGAGCATCCCACGATAAAAATATGATATTAGTCAACCTATAAAAAGTTTATCTCTGAATCCTTTTGAGTATTGAAATTAGACTAAAAAATATAAAATAATGATAAGTTCCATTCCTAAATCATACCATATAGTGAGTCTTCGTTTCAGTGACATTTAGGTCACAATTCAATTTTCTCAAGAGAAAATCAGATTGAGCACCTCTCAATAAAAAATTGTTTCTCTCAATTCTCAAAGAATTTCTTCTTAAAATCTTTTGTGTTAAAAACTAGACTCAAAACCAAATCATAACATCATAGTTTGAATCCCAAATAATACTTTTCTTCAGAGAAACAAATAAGTGACATTCACATCACAAAATAAATCATACTGCAGAATTCAAGGATGAACACTATCTAGTAAAATTGTCTTTTATCTCTACCATCATGGAGTTTCTCTTTCAATTTTATTTGAAATTAGACACATAATAGTAACACATATATTTTCACAAGCCTTATATCACTTTGTTAAGTAGACTTGATAAATATAGATATTCATGTCTTCAATGAATTACATACCAAATTGCAAAAAATTTAGGATGACATCTCTTCAATCCAAAATTTTTTGTCCTCTCTTCCTATAGATATTTCTCTTTTAAATAAATTTTATTAGCAAATAGACTAGGAATGGAAGTCTAAAAATTTAGTGTGGACTATAAAACATTCTGTTAAGTATAGAAATAAAATCATGACTTCCAAGTCATAGAAATAGTTTTCATTGCAGAAAACAACACTTGCGCACCTTCAATAAATTGATCATATCTTTCAAACCACAAGGAATTTCTTGATGAAACATTTTTTGCTTAAAAGTAGACTCAATTTTGTGAGTTATAATAAAATTTCAGCTATCAATAAAATCATATGATTAGTGAGAAAAATCACTGAACTCAATGAACAGTTTCTAGATTTTGCAGGGTCAGAACTGACACCCTTCATTGATGATTCCATAACTCTCAATTCCCTTAGGATCTCCCACTGAAAATTTTCAAGTAGATCCTACTCTTAAAGACATAAAATATCACTGAAGTATATAATAGAAAAATACATCATTATCTTTTTCATATCACTACTCCAAAATAGCCTAGAAAACTCATCCTGCAGAGCGCCTTTCCGGTGTTGGAGTATTTCAATAATTTTCAACCGTGGGTGTATTTTTTTACCACAAATGTCATTAGCTTTATCTTATCTCATTCCTAAGCTTCATCTAAACTCAATAAAGAGAAAAGATAACTAACGACATCAAGTATCAATAACTCTGATACTAATGAAAGAAAAACATATGTGATCTTTTACCAGGGCATACATTTTTTTTTTTTTTGTCACCCATTTCTTTTGACAAAAGATCACTTACAGCTGGTCTTTATTATAATAAGATAAATTTCAAAATAAAATCAACATAACAATAAAACCAAGATCTTAATAACTTGATGTCATTGAAACAACTATGCACTATGCTTGAGAATAAAAGATATGATTGCAAGAAACAAAAAAAGAAGGTGCCGGAGATTACCTCAATCGGGCTTATTACACCCCACATCGAGTTACCACCATTTGATGGCGCGGGATCAACGGTCTTGCTTCAATCTTGAATCGAAAAAGCAAATTTCGGCCAAGCCACACAAATGGAACATGAACCCCTTTGATCATAAACTCAAACCCTAGGTGCATTTTCTTAGCAACCTAGTTTGAGAGAGATGGATTCTCTTTTTGTTAAACCCTAAAACCCTTAGCCGTAAATATATATTTGAGAGATAGGAGAGAAAAACTCCATAACCTAAACCCTTAGATTCTTTTATAATGTGGGAGAGAGAGATGTCAACTATGAGAGAGTGGTGTGTGCCCCCTTTTTAGGATATGAGAGAGAAAAATGGGAATTAGGTACAAGAGATAAGGTATAGAGATTTTTGGGTAGAGACAATCACTTTTTATAGGCTTTAAATAAGATTAGGGTTTATTAGGGTTTTCCTTAGCTTGCATCTTCTTGTGATATTGAACATAGACCGTCGATCAAAGGTGACTTGTGGGGTGAAAGATCTGAGCTATCCATTCCATAGATGGGCCATCAACATTATGGAAGGTGCATGAACCATTATCCCCCTTTCTTAAACTATTTTTCCATCAATATATTTAAATAAAATAAATATCATGTATTCTATAAAATTGCACGATCCATGTCACATATTCCGTAAAGATGTGTCAAATAATATTAAGTAGATAAATACTACCAAATAGAAATAAGATAAGATCCATATCAATTCAAATTGACCATATCTCTTTAAAACAAACTTGCTACAAAATAGATAAAGCCATAGTCAATATATCTCTTCCAAGATTTGACCACATGCCACAAATCAAACTAACCTTATATTAAAAGTAAACAAGAGAATCCAAAGAGGGTGGGGTGTGTCACCCTTTTGTGGCACATGTGGGCCCCCACCCACATGCCACATGGTGGGCCCACGTGCACTATGGGCCCCCATGGAATATTATAAAAAAATATTATTTTTAAAATTGAATTAAACAATTTCAAATATATATTTGTATTTTTTTATAACTTTGAAAGAACAATAACTGTATTTTTATAAGTCCAAAAATCATAAATAAAATATTGTGATATTCATAAAAATTCAAATAATAAAACTAAAATCATTTCAATAATAAAATGAACATAATTAAATTAATATGATGGCAAAATGATCCATATGGTTTTAGGAATCCAATCTGTAATAACGGGGTACTCCACCTTCAACTGTGGACTACAGACCACAATAGCTTTATCGAACCGGCCCAATGTTTCTCATGACCCATAGTCCAAGCAGGGGCTCATCAGTGGGTCACTAAAGTCAGGTTGATGAATCAAGGGTTCGCAAATCCCAGTCTGTGGATTACAAGTCCTCCCCTAGAGACAAGTCAAGGTCACCACGACCTCATGCGATCAGATCTCTATGGCGTATAAGAGTATCTCTCGCACATGCATACGCTTCACTCAAAGGTAGATATCTGGCTTTTTCGAACGATCTATCAATGTGCATGCCGTGTGATGGAACATGGATGAAGTTTTGGCCCCCGTCTTAGTAGGCCACCATCACACACAAGGGTCACACAGTCCCTCGACTCACTCATCCGGGCATGTTCTCCGACCTCATCAAGGGCTAACCCATAAACCCTCATCGGTTTGTTCTTCATGCCTAGGGCACATGGTTTTTCCCAACTGACTGGCTTAGATCGTTAAGCACAAATCGGTATCAGCAAACCATCGTTTGCTTAGTATGGTCCACGAGGGACCACACTCCCAATGAGTTCATGTTCCATTATATCATTTCATTTTACAAGTACTCATAAGACCTTTAAAGGCCACATAAACCTAACAATATTATCTCTCTATCTCTCTCTTTTTACGTGACACGAGGATTTCGAACCATGCCCGAAGACAGTGAGAACTGGGAAGATTCAATGTAATAACTTCCATCTCTCCCTTTACACCATTGTTGGACTCTTGGACCAAATAGAAGAATATTTATCCCTGTCGCTCAACCCCTATCTCCTCATTAGCAATCCCTATCATTACCCACAAAAAAGAAGGTAAAAAAAAACCAGAGTCTAGAGAGATAAAATACACAAAAAAGGATCATTCTACCCATCTGTTTTTAAAATTCTTAAACATAAAGATGAGACTTTTGGTTTTACTTTTCAACAGGATTCATATATTCAAGGTTTCTCTCTCCTATTCTTACCCCTTTTTTTCTTCTCTGCGAAGAGGTTTTTTTTGTGATCTGATGATTTCTGCATTATTTGTTTTGAAAACAAAAGTTATTGACTTCAAATACTGAAAGATTTTGTTGGGATTCCTTTTACTTTATGTCTCTATTCATCCTTTGTAGTGGTGGGTTTTCTTTTTGAGTGATTCTTTGGCCACCAATCAAGTTCTAGAGGCATGTTAATGGGTTTTGCAGAGAAAGGCCATGAATTACTGAACTTAAAGAAACTGAAGATGAGACTTTTGGTTGTACTCTTTAAAAATGTTCATATATTCAAGGTTTCTCTCTCCTCTTCTTACCCCCTTTTTCTTCTCACTTCAAAGAGGTTTTTTCTGTGATCTGATAATTTCTGCATTATTTCTTTTGAAAACAAAAGTTATTGACTTCAAATTCGAGACTTCTCGAGAAACTGAAAGATTTTGCTGGGATTCATTTTGCTTTATTTCTCTATTCACCCTTTGTAGTGGTGGGTTTTCTAGCTGAGTGATTCTTTGGCCACTAATCAAGTTCTAGAGGGATGTTAATGGGTTTTATAGAGAAAGGCCATGAATTATTGAACTTAAGAAATTGAAGATACGCATGGTAGTGCCCTTATTTTTTTTATCTGGAAGTTGGGTTTTTGATGAGTTTCCTAGTGAAAGAGAGGTGTAGGAGGGTTTGAGAAGAGAGAACAAAGGAGAGTGGAAATGTTGGTACGTGTGTGTGGCTATGGGACCTTTAAACATGCAATATTTCTCTCTCTTATAATTAATGCTTATCACTAAAAAAAAGGAGGCTTCTTAGAGAGAGAAAGTGAAAGTGCCGTTATCTAATGGCTAGAAAGTAACCACCAACTTTCTAAGATTACAAGGCCACGTTTTTTCAGAGATTTCAGGAAGAAGCCGAACGTTAGAGAACGACCTCCTCCATTCCTCTTTAAGAAGGGTTTCATGGCCATGGAGAGGGACACATAAATATATAGAGTTCTCACAGTTCTGGTAAAAGTTTGATCTTTTCAATCGATAGTTTCAAGACACTGTCCCTAATCCTAAGAGTGGGTCCATCTCTTCCCTCAAGCTTTTCAACATTGTTATCAGAACAGGTTGTGGAAGCGTGGTGGGCTCATAACCTACATGTCACAATTTTTTTTGGTATTTTATATCTTATTTTTTTCCTGAGTTTAATTTACAGTAACTTTGATATTGTGCTTTGTCATTCACGTATATCTTACTGTAAATTTTTTCTAACTTTAAATTTAATAGCCTAATTTTTTTTTTTAATGATTTTCTCTCTCTTAATTTATTGCTCTTCATTTGCGATTCAGTGTTTGTTTTTACTGGTATTGTTGGTTCTAGAATATTCTCTCTCAGTAAATTATTTTGCCATATTTTCTCTCTCTAGATTACGTTTGGCTTACGTGATCATAGCGTACTCAGATAAGTCCTCTGTTTAATCTTTTGTAGAGAAAATTTAAAGAGATAGAAACGCTAGAAGAATCATCAAAAGAATAGGAAGAGAGAGAAATACGTTTAAGGTTGTTGCAGAAGAGTTATCTTGACTTAGCATACACCTCAATATTAGGTTCTCTCACTACGCTTCAATATTCAGCTCTCTCTCTAGAGTAGGAACAAGTTGTGTAGTTATTTTTTCTCTCTATAAGATCAAGTTGTTGATACAGTATATACTTGAGCCCACGGTCAAGTAATAAAAAATAAGGCAAATAATTCTTCTCTCTATTTTCTAATAAAATTAATAATAATAATAGTCATTTGTAAAGACTGTCCAAAAATTTTCTTCTACTCTATGCACGGTAGCTAAGCATCTAAATTTGCGTATTGTTATATACTTTTGTACTGACCATGGACTGTTGAAAATCAGGGGACTGGCATTTTCTTTCTTCCATCTTTTTATTGCTGAAAATTAGTGCATATTTTTTTTTTTTATTGAATCTTATTATGCACGCGCCAATTCTATTGGAATAAAGGCTTACATATCAATTGCATGTATTTATTTATTTTATTTTTTGTGACCTATAATTTAGGAATTTTCGACATATTTTATTTGCATAATAATTGTCAATGCATTGCATAATTATCTTATGCTTTGGTCTCTTTAAGTTAGAAAATTTCATGATCATGATTTTGTGATTTATTTATTTATTTATTTATTTTTGTGATTATGCAATGCCATATTTTTTTATTGAAAAATATCAAATATCATTGTAGACTCTCTATCTTGTGCTAAGACATATTCACATATTTATGAAAATTATTCTTTTGCAAGATTTGACATAAAAGTAGTTGTTGCCTTACTCTATTAATTTTTTGTTGCATCACAGCAGTGCGAACATAAAATGTTCGAGAAAATTTTTCTTTGAAGTTGCAGCTCATTGAGAGTCGGCAAACTTATTGATTTAGCTAGCAGACAACCTTTTCTTAAACATACTTAAATTTGTTTTTTAACTTTTAGGTATTGTCTAAAAATTTAAAATGGCATCTAGGCTAGTCATGTCAGAATTATCCAAACTTGAAAAACTCAATGGGACCAATTTTTCTATGTGGAAAAGAAAAATTGGATATATTCTTTTTCAAGATAGGATCGATTATGTCCTAGAAACAGAACCATCAGTTTTAGAGCTTAATGCCAATGGTCAAGCTAGAAAGCGATTTAAAAAATAATTAGAAGATGACAAAATAGCTGCGACTACTATGATGAGCTTTATGGAACATGATTTAATTAGAGTCTTTGAGGATTACACCACAGTTCAAAGTATGATGGGCGCCCTATCTTAAAAGTATGAGACTACTTCTGAGACCCATATACAATTGTTGTTAGAAAAATATAATTCTTGCATAATGAAAGAATCGGACTCAGTGATCGAGCATGTTAATAAAATGACAGTGCTCCAGAGGACCTTGTTGCAACTGGGAATCCAGTCCTCGATCGCATGCAAATGTCCATTGTCCTTAACAGTCTCCCTCCATCTTGGGAGTCCGTTGTAATTACATTGAACCATTCTGCACAAGGGATAACTCTGTTAAATCTTTTTATGTATCTTAGTATTGAAGCTGTGAAAAGAATGACGAAGAAGTCAATGAACTCCACTTTGCTCAAAGTTCATCTTCTCAGATCTTCAATAAACCTTTCAATTATCAGAAAAATAATAGGTATAAGGGAATGATGAGAAATTTTTAAAATCAAAAGAATAAGGTTGAGAAGACCTATTTTTATTGTAAGGAAATTGAACATATCAAGTTTAATTGTCATAAGCTGAAAAAAAAAAATAGGAACCAAAATAACAACCATGTTCGAAATAATCAAAATGAGAGAAAGGACTTGATCTGCGTAGTCCTATAATCAATAGTTGCCGATCATGACTTGAGAAATTGATGTGTCGACTCAGCCTCCACTCGACATGTCTTGATGACCAATAATGGATTCACAGAATTTAAAGGGATTGCAGCCGGTAACCAGCAGATTTATATGGGAAATGACACCTACTGCGATGTACTAGGTATTGGTACTTTCAAGCTGTGTTTACCAGGAGGAACAAATCTCTTATTGACTGATACATTGTATGCGTCCAATATGAGGCGCAATTTGATTTCTGTCCCAAGGCTAGACGATAAGGGTAATGAAATAAGGTTCAAGTCTAGTCGGGTTACCATTGGGAAGCATTTTAAAGCTTTGGTGTACGGTACTAAAGTTGACAATTTGTACCGACTGAATATTAATTAAAGTTCATCATTTTCTGATTATATTGATGCTTCTTTTGATGCTTTAATGTGTATGGATGATCCATATTTATGGCACTTAAGATTACGACATATAAATAAAGACAAAATGAATCAAATGGTTAAAAGAGGCTTGCTCCTCAATTTAGGAGAAATTATGTTCAAAATATGTGAGCCATGTATTTCTGGTAAATTAACTAAGAAGCCTTTCCCTCAAGGGAAAAAGTCTAGTGAACTAATTAGTATTGTTCACTATGATATATGTGGCCCATTAAATGTAAAAACATATAGATATATGAAATATTTCATAACATTTATAGATGATTATTCACGTCATGGATTTGTATACCTAATTAGTAAGAAATCAGATGCATTAGAAACATTTAAAGAATATAAAGCTGGGGTAGAAAATTAGTTAGGTAGACATATTAAAATTCTTCGAACAGATAGGAGAGGTGAATATTGCTTCGCCTTATTTTCTGAATTTTGTAATGAGCATGGTATAATTCACCAAACAACTATGTTATATACACCACAACAAAATGGTGAAGCTGAAAGGAGAAATAGAACTCTAATGGACATAGTTAGGTCCATGATGAGACATTCAAATTTATCACCTCATTTTTTGGGTGAGGCTCTCAACACTACAATATATATCATTAATCGTGTTCCAACGAAATCTATAGACTTGACCCCATATGAATTATGGACAAGTAAAAAACCTGACCTTACTATCTTGAAAGTTTGAGGTTCTTGGGCACATGTGCTTATACCATCATAAAATAGAGATAAATTACAAAGTAAAACTATAAAATGCTCTTTTATAGGCTATTAAGAAAATTCTAAAGGGTATAGATTTTATAACCATGATACTAGATTATTAGTAGAGAGTCGTGATGCTCATTTTTTAGAAAATATAGATGATGAAAATATTTTAAATAAGCCTATTGACTTACATGAAATTGATAAAGATAAGGGTCTGGAAGACCCTGTTTCTCATACTCCCTCTACATTTGGTGAGAATGATTCAATTGAACCAAGTATACCAGGTAGGCCTAAAAGAACTAGAGCACCACCTACCACTTTAGAAGAATTTTATGTATTTATGAATGAAGATAATTAATCTTCAATGAGTGAGGATATAATAGATGAACCTCGAAGCTACAATGAAGCTATTAGCTCACATGACTCACTGAGTAGACTCAAGCCATGGATGAAAGAAATCAAGTCTGGGAGTTAGTTGACCTCCCTAAAGATAGAAAAGTCATCGGTTGCGAATGGGTCATAAAGAAAAAGCTTAATGCAAATAAATCCATTGATAAATATAAAGCTAGATTGGTAGCTAAATGATTTACCTAATGTAGATTATGTAAAAACTTATTCTCCAGTAGTAAAATTTTCATCTATTAGAATCATCCTTGCATTAGTTGCATATTATGATCTAAAATTATTTCAGATGGATGTTAAAATAACTTTCTTAAATAGAGAATTAAAAGAAGATATATACCTGAAACAACCAGAATGATATGTAATTAAATGCCAAGAAAACAAAGTATATAAACTTAAGAAATCTTTATATAGTCTAAAACAGTCTTCTAGGTAATGGTACTTTACTTTTCATAATGCAATCACTGAAATTGGTTATATAGCCAATAAGTTAGACTATTGTGTATATGTCTGGAATAGTGGGAGCAATTTTGTTATATTATCACTATGTATGGATGGAATTTTGATAACCGATAATGATATTTGCATGTTAACCATACCAAACCATGGCTAAGTTCCCATTTTGAGATGAAAGATATGGGAGAAGCCTCATATGTATTGAGCATTAAGATAACAAGATATAGAAGTTCAAGACTTCTATGTTTATCTCAAGAAAATTATTTAGAAAGTGTTTTAAAAAGATTTAAGATGGAAAATTGCAAGCCCATAGATACACCTGTTTGTAAAAGCTTGAAATTATCAAAGAAAATGTGTCCATTAAATGATAATGACAAACCTGAAATAAAAAGAATTTTATATGTTCAAGTTGTAGGATACATAAATTATGTCATGTTGTATACAAGACCTGATTTGAGTCATGCATACGGTCTTATAAGTATATTTCGGAGTAATCGTGCGATGACTCATTGGCAAGTTGTAAAAAGGATACTCAGATATATTCAGAAAACTAAAAATTACAAGTTGTGCTTCCAAGCTGACAATTTATAAGTTATTGGTACTCTGATGCAGATTTTACAAGAGACCCAGATGATAGAAAATCAACCTCAGGAATTGTATTTCTCTTTGGAGGTAGATGTGTTTATTGGTCTAGTAAGAAACAAGGTTGTGTAGCTCGGTATACTATGGAAGCCGAGTATATTGCTTGTAACATTGCTACAACTTATGCCGTCTAAATTAAACGCTTCATAAATGATTTGAAGTTGGATATAGCCGACGGACCTGTTAAATTTGTTTGTGATAATCAGGCTGCTATTTCATCAATTAGAAATAGAACTTAAAGTTCCAATGGTAAGCACATTGAAATTGATTATCATTGTATTTATGATATTATTGGAAAGAATGAAATAACTCTAAGTTATTTGTCATCTTCAGATATGATTGCATACCCTTTAACAAAGGGATTGAGTGTAAAAATATTATCAAAGCATGTAGCTTTGATGAGACTTATAAATATTTAAGTCAGGAACTCCCAAATGGGATATTTTTTGATGTCTTGGTCATGAGAGGAAAAACAGCATTAGCATGAAAAGCCAGGACATGACTTTTGGATATTTTTTGTTATGAGATGTATAACCGCACTAAAAAAAAAGAGGCTTTGTAGAGAGAGAAAGTATCGTTATCTAACGGCTAAAAAGTAACCACCCACTTCCCAAGATTACAGGGCCACGTTTTCTCAGAGATTTCAAAAGGAAGCCGAACGTTGGAGAACGATCTCCTCCATCCCTCTTTAAGAAGGGTTTCATAGCCATGGAGAGGGACACAGAAATTTATAGAGTTCTCACAGTTCTAATAAAAGCCTGACTTTGCGATTGATGATCTCAATACACTGCCCCTAATCCTAGGAGTGGATCCATCTCTTCCCTCAAGTTTTTCAACAGGAAAATTGCAGAGGAGAGAGAGAGAGGAGAGCATAAAATTTGGACGTAATGAGAGAGAGGCGAGCATAAAATTTAGGTATGATGTGCAGAAAACAGTTGAACTTTCAAAGTTACTGAAATCTCTGGTTATCTTATCATGGTGTAGAGGGACAGACCTCGCCATTAAAATATTACTTGCGAGGGAAATCGGCGAATACTTTCAACCAAATATATATAAGAATCTCGATCAACCAAGAGTAGGGGCCCTCTCTCCACTAACTCTCACCCACAAAAAAAAAAGGGTCCAGATGCCTTGAACTGGCCCTAAGTAGATTGGGTTTAGGTATGTAAATTTCGCTTGTTTTATTTTGATTTTGATGTTATTTTTGTATGTTGGTTGAGCTAAAATTTTAGACATATATACTTCTCACCCTAATGTATCTCTGTATTTAAAAAAACAAAGAAGGTAAAAATACCCTTTAAACTTTGACGGGTATATTTGTCATATTCTTTTATTTTGTATTATTTTTTCCATTTTACGCAAATGCACTTGAATGAGATGCACATGCACTCTAACTTTAATCTTGGTCTCATATAGGAAAAACATAAGAATAGACGAAGACAAGGCTAATATTTTTCCAGTAATCAAATAGGCCACATTGTTTCACATAAAAGGCAATTGATCTCAATTGTCCGATTTTGATTAGATGGTTGGAAGTATGTCTAAGTATTTAATTTTTATCTTTTTTATATACATGAGAAGGAGCTAAATTTTGGAGACTCCATTTTTCTAACTCTCATTCACCTCTAAAAAATATAAAAATATTGGGCACTCCAATATTTTGACATCCAAATAACGTTGAGAGAGGAGTACAAGGCAATACATTTTTCTTTAATAGTAAGAGATGAGCTATTTAAATTTTTATTAATTTCAAAATTCCTATCAAAGGACATTCGATGTATGGAGAAGGAGAAAGAAAAT
>NW_006494904.1:2526613-2547266 GCF_000471905.2 Amborella trichopoda
CTAAACCCTAACGTGCTCTTTAAAAAAACCTAGCATAATTAAATCCTAAGCATTTTATCTATTGAATATTAAACTTTCTAGTGTCCTCCTCAATGCTCAAAAAAAAAAAAAAGAGCAGAAAACAAACGATCAAATATTCCCAAATCTAATTTGAATCTCTTAAAACAATAAAATAAAAATAAAAACCCTAACTGCATGATTCTTGCTGGCAGGAGGAGCTCCACCTCAAACTTAAGGATTCAAAAACTATTCTTTGGTAGAACTTTTGATTATTGGACTTCCCAACAAAGTTGTGGTAAGCCTATAGAATCGACTGGATGCCAATTCATGCTTTACAACTAGATCAACTTCTAGAAGTGTATTGTAACATCTTATTAATGCGTCAATTAGAGGTTGATTTTTATCTTCCCGATCTTCATATTCTTGTTTGAATGGTTCTTGTAGCACTTGTTACATTACATTACCAAGCCTTTCTTTTCAAGTGTTTTTTTTCTCTCTCAATCCAAGCGTTATGCATTGGATTGATGATATTTTTTATGACATTATGGTGTATGGAGCTTAAGATAGGGATCTCAAGGCTTTGATACTAAGTTATATAAAAAAATATACAAAGAGACGATTTATTTTGGGTACAAGAAGGTCATAGTCATTTTTGTCCATCAGATTTCAAATCGGATGGTTGTAAGAGTGTCATTGACTAGTCTCAAAGTTTGAAAAAAAAAAAATAACTTCGTGACAGAACTCAAACCATCAAATTTGACATCTAATGGATAGAAATAATTGTGACCTTCTTGTACCAAAGATAGTCAATCTCATAATATACAATCTCTATTGATATAGGAAAGAAAAATAAAGAAAATAAACTGTAAATTCGAAAAATAAAATTGAAAAAAAGGTAAAAACTTTTCTGGTCTGCAAGAGAGTCTAACCAACAAATATCTTTTTACAAGATCCAAAAATTTCTTTTCTTTAATTCTTTTCCTTGTTCAGAACTTACATATTTAGACAAGAACAACCCTACAATTTTACTTGCTTCTTAATAAATCCTAACCACAACTGAATCCCAGCCTTTCGTTTGTTTAATATTTAACTTCTAACAATACCTCTCAATTCTCTACAAAAAAAAAAGACACAAATGCCGTACAATAAACTGAAAGTCCAAATAACCTTAAACTTAATTTCTATATCTTAAAAATAAGAAAGTAAAATACTAAAAACCCTAACTATATCATAATAAATACTTTAATAAATGAAGAAATGTTAAGTAGTTTTTTTTTTTTTTTGGTAATTCAATGGAAAGATAGGCCCTTACGCGTTTTTCAAGTAAAATACGAGTTAACTTTTTAAAAGTATTAATGGAAGTGGTGAGATTGAAAACCACAACGTGGTAACTAGGGTGTGGGGTGCTACCACCACGACCCAAATCCCATAAATGTTACTTTATGTATACTTTGATATATTGGTCTCAAATATATGCTTAGATTGTCTGGATTTATAAATCTGAGATTCCGCCTGATTTAGAGGTGTCTATACAAGACGAGGGAACACCATGATTTTAGAAATAAACCTATTTCTTTCTACTGTGTTACCTTAAACATGGGTAGAATTAATATTGTGATCAATTTTGGGTACCCATTGTATACTTAAAAAATATGTAATTGGATTCAAAGAAATACTTAGATTATCTTTGAATCTATTTAGTTTCCTTTTAAGGAGAGATGAATATGAAAAAAAAAGAAGAAGATTTTGAGTCTTAAAAATAGTGTATCTTATTACAACACATTATCTGGATGGTCCATTTTCAAGATTTTCAAGTATTTATAGATCTATTTCATTTGTATCATTTTAGGAGTTTAAGATTTCATAATTAGAGATGAAAATGGATTCTTCAAGTCATCCTAATAATTTTTTACACCAACATTCTATTTATGACAAAATTTGGGGGCGCCTTAATTTGATTGTTTAAAGTTGCAACCTAATACAAACCACACCATATTTATATAGCGTTTCTTTCTATCTCACTATTACAACTTATTTATTTGTAGCATCATAGTCTTCATTCTATTTCAACTTATTTATTTGTATCATTATAGTCTTCATTCTTTTCTTTTGTTTTGCTATTACTTTTTCAATTCCCAGATGGCGTAAAACAGAAATCACCATTGTCCTTATCTTCAAGACGAGCTGATTTGCCTACTATATTACTAAATAAATACACAAGGCAGGCCGCTGTCAATGACCTGTGCCCCCTGAAATCATCTGAACCATCCATCGGCACACAGTCTTTCGCATCTTACTCGCTTTCACATGCCACTATTATCATCTCTCTCTCTCCCTAAGAAGCACACATACAATAGAGAGAATTCCATAGAGTCAAATTGGAATGTCTAAGAGGCAATTTCCTTCTATCTGGTGTATATTACATGCCACTACTGTCATCTCTCTCTCTGTCTCTCTAAAAGAGGCACAAATATAATAAAGAGAATTCCATAGAGTCAAATTGGAATTTCTAAGATTGCAATTTCCATGTATGTGGTGCGTACTAAATTTAGGGCCGGCAACAGGCCGAGCCAGCCTAGGCCCTAGATCGGCCCTACTCCCCTAAAGGCCTGCCCTGGCCATATTAGGGTCAAGCCGGGCCAGGCTGTACCAATAAAATTAAAAGAAAACAATACAAAAAAAATAAAAACATACAGTCTATGCTGGGCCGGGCCACCCCGTCCATTGCCATGGCTCTATTCCCCTAAAGGCCAGCCCTGGCCATATCAGGGTCAAGCCGGGCAAGGTTGCACCAATAAAATTAAAGAAAAACAATACAAAAAAAATGAAAACATACAGTCGGGCCGGGCCACCCAGCCCATTGCAACCCCTAATACTAATTTCTCAACCATTACATTGATTCAGTCCAAGTTTAAATCATTGCTACATGGTAAATTCGTAATATATATACATAATAAAAGCGCTTTCTTGTCATAAAATGATCCTTACCATCTGGTCATACAACAAGGCGACGACTTACCAGAAGTTGATATGGAATTTTCCAATACATATCCATGCCCAGAAGAATGCATTTTTCAATACATATACATGCCAATAATGCACATCCAATACAAAGTCCATCATTAATAAACATCTCTTCCCAAGGCCATGGATGGAATGTAGAAAGAAAGAGCTACAAAATTTTTTTTTTTTTTGAAAACAGGAACTAGAAAACATTATTATTACACAGAGGACCCCAATCTGAGATACAATACAATAAAGCAATGCAAATAGAGTGCATCACCAACTAAAGAATGATTTACAAACCAAACAATGACTTTACAAACGCAAAAGAAAAATAATGGACACAAACAAAGAAGGAAGCATCTCTTCAAAGCCCTCCGACCTCTAGGCTTTGGCCTGGTGGCTTAACATCACGTTTCCAATAGGGTGTAAGAGCTTCAAACTTAAAACTTGTCTAAAAAAAACCAAGTTGACTTGACCATCTCTTCTCTAGTCTTGGAAGGGTGTTTTATACCTAACATACAAGACAATGAAATAAGGAAAATTGTGCTGGACCACATAACTACATATGCGGTCAAAAAAGTGTAAAGCAATCCGTCTTGAAGATGGATGCAAGTTAGTGTTCCATTTAAAAACCATAGAAACTAATGGTCCAAATGTTTTCTTACTAGAATTATTATTTTTGTTTTTAAAAATTTATTTATGTTTTCTTATTCATGATCTATGTGTTAGAGATTACATGTCTTTAAAAATTAAGTCCAAAAATCCATCTCAAAAATATATTTATTAATAGGGCCGTATTTCTACATATGCGGGCTTGGCCGCATAGAAATTGGGTCCATGAAATAATCCAAATAAGGCCTAATAAGAGTAATTTACGTACGGACTTTAAATAAATAGCAAAAATACAAATTTCTCCTTTCATAGCCCAAAATTACAAAGGTCGGTCAATGCGTGATTTTTCTTTTTTTCAAAATTGCCTGTTGGTCCGAGGATGGCGTCCTTGGACCGAATTTTAATTTACTTTTCTTAGTTTTTTCATCAGTAGGGCAGTGCCCAGGCAATGCGCAGGCAGTCCGAGGTTGGTTCCTCGGATTGTTTGGAATTATACATATCAAAGAACAAAAAGTGGTTCGAGGAGGAATTCTCGGACAGGAAATGAAGTTCACAAGGCGGTCCGAGGATGCCAACCTCGGGCCGTCAATGAAGTTCCAAGCAGTCTGCGGATGCCAACTTCGAACCGCGTTATTCACATTACACCATGAGGCGGTCTGAGGTTGGCAATCTCGGACCTCTTGCATACTATGAATCATTTATCTGTATTACATGGAGGTCACAATTATTTTAAGCCATTAGATGTCAAATTGGATAGCTTCAGGTATGTCACGAAGTTCAAAGAATTTTTTTTTAAACTTTGAGTCTAGTCAAAGACACATTCATAACCACCTGATTTTAAATCTAATAGACAAGAGTGGTTGTGAGTACTAATAGTAGATGGTCTCTTTGTATGTTGTCCCTTTCTGAAAATATATAATCTAATGGTGATTCACCAAAATACCAAAAGTCCATCTTAAAATGATCCTATAGACCTTTTTGTTAAATAAATAAATAACTCGCATTTTTCTCTTTTTCTAACTCATAACTATAGTTTTGGATTGGCATAAGTTATTGGTTCATTAGCCAAAAAAGTGATTCAAAACTACCTGAGTCAGATAGGGAATCATCAATCCAAGTCGAGAATTGATTTGGGATGAATTGGTTCCCAGCAAGTGTCGCAAACTGGTTCGACTTTGCAGTAGATCGGTGGTGAGGCAATACGGCATGGTTTCCTATTTTTTCTTTTATTTTTTATTATTTTTTAAATTTTTAATAGATTGATTCTCACATTAGGAGATTCAATTAGATTGGCGATCTGGACCGGGTTCCCAAATGACCAGACGCCCGGTTGATCCAAGTTGTAAATCAATGAGCCAACATGCATGGGCTCCTCCACAACATTCATTGTTCAGCTTCAGTACCCGTTGTTAAATTAAAAAGATAATATCTTTTTTCATTTTCACAAAAGAATGTTATGGAAATTAAGGTGGGGACATAGAAAACTAGCTTGGATGGTTTGAAAGGAGAGTTGTGAAATTGCAAATTGTTGTCATAATGAAACATGTAAAAGTTGCAAGGCGCCTGGTGGGGATTTGAGTTGGATTGTATTTGCTGACTTCACTTCTCCTTTTTGCATACTATTAAAATAAAAAATAAAGGAAAATCGAAGCACCTTGGGTGCATCAGTTTTGTTGCTTCAAGATTATTATTTTGTAGTTTTTGGTTCCACTCAAACCAATAATTCGGCTTAATTTCCTATTTGTGTTTGGAGATGACTTATAAGCTAGAAAAGTGGTATATTCTACGTAGATCTTAGATGACCTTGACGTTAGTTAACCGAATTGGAAATCCGGTTGGTTTGTGACGCGCGATGGTGTAGCCATCTTCTTCTACTTTCCCATCCTTTTCTCTTTCTTTATTCTAGAGGCATCACATCTCTTAGTGGCATGTATTAGGATGTGTATTAAGTACCTTACCATTGAAGTAAGGTGTACTTCAAAGATACGTCCAAAATGCAATATCAGTGCGGCAAAGCCTTGTGATGATATGAAATTCTATTTTTGCCCCCAATTATGAAATTTAAAATTTCAAAAATGGTGACGATCAAGCAGATCTATAAACGCTTGAAAATCTTGAAAATTGACGGTCTAGATAATGCTTTAAAAGATGAACTATTTTTTAGAGTAGAAATCCCTTTTTTTCCATATCTTCATGAATCTTGAGGTCGAGATGACCGGGTTTTCCAACATAGGAACAACCTTCTTTAGTGGGATTTTTGGATGCACCTTATTTGTCCCTTATATAAACTTTTTCCTTTATTGGGAATATCAATTGTGCGTATCCTTTTTTACCATTTACTAGATATTATTGTGATATGTGATAGTTTAACCATCTTGCACTATCCGTTTTATCATTTAGGAACCTTGTTTGGGACTTTAACATATTAAATCGGTATAATGTTTATAATAGATAATATTCTTCTTAAAATTAATAAACATGAACTCAAATTATACACTATTTAAACATAAATATTTTTTAAAAACTAACATGATAAGGTTGACTATAATTTCTAATACTTAACAAATTACCAAAGGGAGCACAATACTTTTTATGAATATTGGTTGAGATGCCCGTCCATGCGCCATCTTATCAATAGACTGTTGTTGCGAGCCATATATATGTTTAAACAACGGCTGACTTCCACCGAACATTGAAGGCACAGGGGATGGTCGGTTTGAGCGACCACTTTGAAAACACCAAAATTTATATCCATCCAAATAGGCATGTCCATTATTGGCTCCTTACTCATTGTTTGCCTTATTAGATTTTAGAGCTATCGTTAAAGTGGCTGATTTTGGTTTTAGATTGACGTAAAAAAAGGGATTATCTACAAAGAGATTATTTATTTTTTTGTACATAGAGCTCACAATCACTCTGCCCATTAAATTTTAAAATAGGTGATTTGTAAGAGTGTCAGTGAATAGACACAAAGTTCCAAAAAATAAAGTTATTAGGCTTTGTGACTCACCTAAAATCATTCAATTTGACATCTAATAAGTGGTAGTGATTGTGACATCCATGTACAAAAGATAAAAGGTGGAGTTTGTATAGAGCCAATGCTCTAAACAATCAAAGTAAAGCGCACCTTCAAATAGCATCGAGAAATATGGTTTCAATACTAGAAATCTTCGTGATCACGTTAAAATATATTTTCATACTTAATTATAAATTTAAAGTTTCAAAAATATTGTAGATTGAGCAGATCATGAAAACTTTAAAATCTTAAAAATTGACTTTCCAAAAATGCGTCACAAGATACACTATTTTCAAAACTTGAAATCCATTTTTCTCATGTCCATGCATCTTGATGTCGAGATGATCAATTTGAAGATATTTGGGCATCAAAACAACCTCTTCTAGTGAAATTTTTGAGGTGGGTTCTAATTTAATCGTTTAGAGCCTTGGCTCTATATAAACTTTTTCCAAAGATAAATGGTCTCTTTGAATAAAAACCCATAATTCTAAAGATAAATGGTCTTTTTGAAGAAAATCCCATACGTTATTATGCATCAAAACTTATCAAGGCAAAACAAAGATGAAATGAATTCGTTGGAGACAATTATCACAAAGGTACACAGCTTGCAGCCATGTAATCCGGTCTCAAATGTGAAGCGCATTTCAATCGGGGAATGTTTGAAAACACTGAAATTATAAGTGATACTTAGTAACTTTAAATCAGTGTTAAAAAAATCGATCTACATACTTTTCTTGAGCATTACCCTTCAAGTAAAACTTTAAATTTAATTTGTTGGGTTATTTAAGTCGAAAGGACTTCCGTTCACAGCTAACATACCCGCTGGTGCTACCCCACCTATAAACCATTTTGTTGGGTCGTAAGAGACTCAAAAAACACAATGTCTTTCCCTCTCCATAAGTGATTTCGTCTAAAGAAATTAGATGTAGCCCATCCATTGGATGAGCAATAAATCCAAAGAGAATTTAAAGCTTTTATGAAACTCTAGATTAGTTTGGAGGTTGTTTAAAGCAATTTTATCTGGATTGAACCAGTAAGGGATCTAATCAAAACCAATCAAATTAGTTGAAACCAGCACATCAGACCTGCTTTTTTTACAAGTTTTTTACCGAACATGATTTTTACTTTAGACTGGACCTAACTAGGCATCAGTCGATAGTCCACGGTCGTTTCAATTAAATGTTAATAACTATGGTTTAAAGTTTATTTAAGTCGTTCACACACCTTGGTTTTGAGGTCGAGGTAGCACCATCATGTCTGCTGAGCACACCCTTATTTCTAAAACAAATACACCACAATTGTCCACGGTGGCCTTTGCATGGGCGTGAGAGAGAGACCGAACTAGGATTGGACAAGGAGAGAGACTGAAACATGACTCCCATTTGTGTAACTTATATGAATCCCTTTTTTCATAAGTTCGGATTTACATGAGAGATTAGAATAAAGAGGCATCCAGAATCTTTATTGAGTAGAGAAAGATATAATTACGGGGCATTTACCAACTATAAATTTTATCTGAAGAACCGAAACTTTTAGTTCACTCTAGCAGTTTCACGTTCAGCAATAATGAATTTCATATTATTTATTGTTTTATTTTTAGATATCAAATTGAGGGTTATTTATGTCGTTTTTTTATGGATGCAGTTAGCATACAGATGCATCGTAGCTATAGAGGTAAGGCAAGCCTTCAAATTTTATCATGATATATAATTTTGATGTAAAATGTTTTTAAGATTATTTCAAAATCTATTTTTATATCTATTTATAGAATTTTAAATTTCAAAAATGATTAAAATCAAGTAGATCTATAAATATATGAAAATCTTGAAAATGAACAGTGTAGACAATATTTTATAAAATGCACTATTTCTGAAACTTAAAATCTTTTTATTTTTCATCGTCACACATCTCGATGTCGAGATGATCATTCACTATCTTTTCCCATGGATTTTTTAGGTGAATCTGTAACTATAGAGATAAGGTTGCAACCTTATATAAACTCTTTTTTTATTATTATTGTAGGGATTTGAGGTCAAAAATAAGAAGTTTTCTATTAAACTTAGTTAAGATGTCAACCTTAATACTATTCAAGTAAGGTGCAAATTCAAAATTATGCTGAAAATGCAGTTTCGATGCTACAAGCCATTGCGATGATATGAATATTGTTGCCTCAAATTATTAAATTTAAAGTTCAAGAAATAGTGACGATGAAACAGATCTATAAACCCTTGAAAATCTTGAAAATGGACAGTCCAAATAATGTGTCAAAAGATTAACTATTTTAAAGACTAAAAATCCCGATTTCTTCGTGTCTGAATCTTGAAGTCAAGATGATCGATTTGAGAGTTTTCCAACATTGTGACAACCTTCTCTAGTGGGTTTTCAAGTACACCTTACTCGAACAGTATAAGATTGACATCTTATATAAACTTTTTCCATTATTTTTTAAGGAAAAGTGAAACCATTTATTTTTAGCACAACGAAGTCACCGCCGTTCTTGTCCGTCAAATTTCAAATCGGATAGTTGTGAACGTATCATTGACTAACTTCAAAGTTCAAAGAAAACTCACTCAAACTTCATTATGCACTTTAAACCTATTTTTATTTTTTTCCTGCAAGAGGCGATGATAACTCCCAATGATACAGAACCCAGTCAATGATCACTCGAACTTCTCTAATCACTCGCTATAGACCTCACTGAGAGTATAACCTTCAATAGGGTATAATGGTAAACTAGGATTCATTTAGCCGACCACAATTAGTTGAGAAAAGACTTCGAAGATGATGATGAACCACTTGCTAGAAGCAGCTAGTTCTCAATCCTAGCAAACTACCCAAAACTCGATTCACATAATCACAAACAGTCTACTGCACAATTGCTTATATTTATAGAAACAGGCTGGCTTTTTAAAAGGAAAATAACCTAAACAAAGGAATGTATTGAAATGCCGAGTAATTACTAGAGTTCCTCCACTTGAATTGAGAAACCACATGCACAACGTTTAGTTCTGACACAACTCTCCCCATCGTAGCTCTCATTCTCCAATGGAAACGAGTGCTCGTGTTCTTCTAAATCATTGGCAATTTGGCCACCTCGCTGGTTATGATGTTGCATCGCATTAGCCTCTGATTGAGAAGAAGCACATGGATCATCACCAACATTGGGTATGGTGGCATTAATGGGGACTTGTGATGATGATGGAGTCTCATAAGACCTTTTCAACCTTTGCCTAGTTATGAAAGAGAATAGAAGCTGATACCATCTAGTCAGGGCCTGGGCTTCCATCCTTTTCTTTTCTTCCTCTTCCCTTCTCTCTTCTACTTCTGCATATGCCTGCTTAAGAGAAGATAATAAATAGGTAATAAATAAATAAATAAAGAACTGCCCCTCCATGGCATCCAATGGATAGTACTAGCATAAACAGCAAAGCAAGGTCTTGTAATTTTGGAAAATAGCGCCCTATGTGGTAGGAAATATAAATAGCATGGACTGCCTCAGTGAGAAAAGTAATTCACATTTATTTTCAGTTTATCAACTCAAATCTTCGACAGTTCCAGAATTTCATCATCTATACCTAGGGATTACCTCCAAGATTGCATCTTTGAACTCGGCACATGCAACGATGCCTTCGTAAACTGGAATTGAGCAGCCATTGCGAAATTCAAAACCCACCATTGCAGGGGCAAAATCAACTCCAAGCCTTTTTGCAACAGGCACCAGCCTAGGAAACCTTAAGTGCACTGTTCCCGGAGGGAGGCACTTTTCAGACCACACATCCACTTGACCACGCTCATTCTGGCAAGGGAACAATTTAGCAGTTAAAACACCAACAATATCCAACCAAAAATGAGATCCAACCAACATTTCAATAAAAAACACTGATGAAATGAACATGAAATTCCCATGCCAATGACATGGTCCCCCATTAGAACTTAGAACTACATATAAATTGATGGCAATACGGAATAGGTGATGCATGACTGTAATTCTCAAGTTACTTATTAGTGAATTGCATTAGATTAGGAATGAGAGGCATGGTAAGTCAAAATTATCATGATATAGAGCCTTGATGTCAAAACTTGAAAATATTCACTACAGATGTCAGAAGAATGCTTTAAGCAAAAATATGTCAAAACATATTAGGTTGGTCGCTGTGATACAATACTTAAATGTCACTGAAAATCCATCTCATCCAAATTTTGAGGAAAGCTTCACATAGATTTGTTCTATACCAGTATTGAGTAGATCTATTTACGTGAATATCACAGCGAGTAATCAAAACAAGAACAGGGATCCACTTACATTTCCACAATTACAATTTAAATATAATATGGCATAATTAATTTATAACTAATGTACATCTATTTATAATTACTACTTTTATTATTCAACAATAAATGCATTACACTGCCAGACATCTATAGCAATACATGAAGACATTTTTATCAGAAGAAGAAAAGTACTATATGCATACATAAGTAACCATAATCATTTTTGTAACAGTGTTTCACAATCATAGATAACCTCAAGACTTGGGTGCTTACCTTTGGGACCATCCCATCCACAGCTGGAGGAAGATTCAATACCTCTGTCTGCCACTTGCCATAGAGGGCAATAGTCCCTTCACCACCATCCACAGTGGAACCATGCTCAGAAGTGTGCACTTTATTAACTTTCCGAGAGCGCTTGACCACCTGTAAGGAAAACAGGAAACAAGGTCACACGCACACACACACAAGGTCACAAACACACACACATACACACACACACCCCACATGCACATACACACGTGCGTGCACACACATGCACACACACATGCACATGCACATGCACATGCACAGACACGTGTGTGCATGCACATACACGTGCGTGCATGCACACACACTGCTTTAGAACTCAATTTATTAAAGACCCGGGTAAGTCTGATTTGGACTCGGCTGCAGTCTGACTCACTGATGTGGACCCCAGCCAGGGCCATGCCACCAACCACACACACATACACAAGATTCGGCCTCAAAATTATGAAATGGACATGAAATTGAAAATGCATTCCCCAAATTGTGGAACCCTGACCTTTGCAGGAGATTCATTTTCTTTAACTTGCAAGCCTTCGCATAACCATCTCTCTTTAGTGTGCAGTGTCTGCACACATATTCGTGGATAAACTGGATGACCCGAACAATATCCAAGTACAGGACCCTTTGGGTAAAGCACTTGATACCTGGTGAGCCATCTTTCAATAGTGTAAAGGGGATGGTTTTTGTATGCCTGAAATTTCCAGCAACCATCATTAATGCATATGTTTCACAAGTCCATTTTGTGAAAATAAGGAGCCTTCACATGAAAGCCAGAGGGAGGGAGGGAGACACTTAAATGAATTCTATATGTCATACCAGTTGATTAGATGGAAGGGGCTCGGTCAAGGCTCTTGTTTCAAGCTCCATATCCTCAAGAGCACCCCTTGAAACAGGTTCAATATTGATACTCGAGCTTGCATGCCTAGACACTCCTGCTCCAAGCCCATCAGCTGAACTGAAGATATCCTGAGGCGTCTTTTCCTTTAATGCCTCAGAATTCTCTTCAATGTGATGAGCTTCAGGAGAAACACATACTCTCCCCGATCCTTCCTTCAGATGAGCTTCGGGAGAAACACATGCTCTCCCCGACCCTTCCTTCACTTCTACAGCATTATCAGTAAGGGGCACATCTAAATGCATCACATTACTTCCACCAGCCCGAGACTCCAACTCCTTCAGAGGACTCAGAACAGCACTCCACCATTCTGAATCAATACGCTGTGATGCAATAGTGTACCATCTCATACAATACCTGAAGGGTAACACAAGTAATATTAGACTGAGAAGTGTCCATAAATCACACGAGCATCCAAGAATAATGTAAATAGGCAAATGCACACACACACACACACACACACACACACACAGAGACAGAGAGAGAGACCTATATTCAAATATGTAGTTTCATTTTCATCGTACAAAACTTTTCATCAGACATTTTATCTTTCACCTCTTTTGAGTTATGTTAACATTATTCTCAGTTTTAGGCTGTGGGGAGGCATATGAAATTATAATAAAAGAAAATCAAGAGTCAGACCAAAATCTGCATAAAAAGTGGTGTTACACAGGTACTTCAGTTTGCCTTTATGTTACGAATCGACACGTATCGAAAAAGACAAATACAGATCCTACACCTTGTCAGCTTTGTCAGACACGCCAGACATGAACTCTCGACTTATCAAACACTATGTATCTTGGGAGAAAAAGAATTAGTGAAGGTTGTGTATTTTGAACCCGCAACCTGCTTAACTTAAGTGTACAGTCCACAACTATAGATGAATAGAAACTACTGTATAGCATTCAAAACTTTAATTATTAATAGCCAATACAAAAAGCATCATTTTGAAGAAAAAAAAGGAATCACATGAAAATGATTTTTTAATTTCTGATATGACATAATTTATCTTTTATGTTTTAGATTTATAATTTTGATTTTGTATAATTTTTGGATTTTAATACAGTTAATTCATATGAAATTTTTATACAAATATTGACCAGACATGTTAACGCCATAATTACTTTGACCCAAAGTATTAGACACTTTTGATACATACTGGACACTTCTAACAATTGTATCAGTATCTACATAATACTAAGAAATGACATCTACTCTAGTGGTGTCAATATTCAATTTCTTCTCACCAGATCATTGTGAAATTTTAATGAGTCAATTCCAATACATATAACTTCTTCTCACTGGATCATTGTGAAATTTTAGTGAGTCAATTCCAATATATATATATATATATATATATATATATAGGGTGCGGTTTGTATAGAGCCTAGCCTCTAATCAATCAATATAGAGCCTATCTTCAAATCGGGTCGAGAAATTTGATTTCAATACTGGAAATCTTTGTTATAGCCTTAAAATATATTTTCATTTTTATTTATAAATTTTAAAACTTCAAAAATAGTGTAGATCGATAGATCTATGAAAACTTGAAAATCTTGAAAATCTTGAAAACTGACGGTCCAAAAATGCGTTACAAAATACAATATTTCCAAATCTTGAAATCCATTTTTTTTTCATGTCCATACATCTTGATGTCGAGATGATCAATTTGAGAATATTTGGGCATCAAAACAACCTCTTTTAGTGAATTTTTTGTGGTTGGCTCCAATTTCATTGTTTAGAGCCTCGGCACTACATAAAATTTACCCATATATTATATATATATATATATATATAGGCAAAATCTACAAATGCTTCAAAGTGTTTTTTCTATAGTAAAATGAACAGCCCGATCTTAAATTGGACACGTACTAAGCATGTCTAGGTATTTCTATTTTATTTTTTTCTATGCATAATATTGAGCTCAAATTTTGGGCGTCTCTACTTTTCATCCTCATGAACCTGTGAAAAATATGTAAAAAAATAATTTAGGAAATATAATGACCAAAGTACCCCTTAAACTTGCAGGGGCATTTTGGGTAGTTTATTTTTATTGATTTAGTTGCATATTTTTTACAGGTGGGCCCCAATGAAGTGCACACAGCCTCAAAATTTCATCTCAAATCTGATTTTTAGAAATAAAATAAATTTTGAGAAGTATTATGCACTCTCAATTTTACACCAAAGGTCGGAAGGTATAATTCAAATTACAAGAAAACCAGACGGTGTCTAAAACCTCTTCAACATCAGACTTCATAGTGTCCTCTGTCCTATGGGAAGCACAGAAAATTAATAAATGCAAGCAAATCATGACAAGGAACAAAATGCGCAATATAACCATGAACAGTTCCATGAATAATTTTCATACACGAGTCTCTCAAAAAGAATCTGAATTTTTCATCCGTTACTATAATCTCAAATTTTCACATGGCAAATAATAAGAAATTTTTAATAATTTTTATTCTTGCACAGTTCCTTTGTACTCTGTTCACCTATACCAAATACCATTTTACTTACCAAAAAACAACAACTTATTATTATTATTATTATCATTATCATTATCATTATCATTATCATTATCATTATCATTATCATTATCATTATCATTATCATTATCATTATCATTATCATTATTTTTATTATTATCGTCATTATCATCATTATCATTATTATCATTATCATTATCATCATTATCATTATTATCATTATCATTATCATTATCATTATTATTATCATTATCATTATCATTGTCATTATCATTATCATTATCATCATTACTATTACTACTGCCATATCCTTATTACTAACAAAAATTATAATATATGAGTGCCATGGTTGAAATTTAAAGTGAGAGAATCATCAGGTCTTTAATTTGGCAAAGTGAGGACCACTTTAGAAATGCAGTATAATCTTCCAAAGATTGTCTATTTTGCATGGTTCAGGAAAACATACACAAAAAGCTGAGGCACAACCTGCGTGTTACATCTTTTGCACCCCTTCCAGAAAATGCAACTACATATCTCAGCGATCTTCGACATGCAGCAACTGCAGCTTCTACTTTATGCTCGCCATCAACAATTGAATTTGCAGCATCAACATGCACCCATCTACCACTCAGTGTTTCTCCATTACAATAGACTTCTGCCCAATACAAAGGCGGACCCATTTTTCTTGACCAGACTGCAAAGGAATTTCTCTCACTAATGACTTCACTTTTCAATTTCTTCTCCTTAATATTGAGCTTAGAATTAGTGGTTGATGAAGAATGAGGTTTTTGTTGCATTTCTTGTTCTACTTTACTCTCAAAGACACCAGCTGCAGTCGCAGAAAGAGCCATTTCCATCTGCAACTCAAATTCTACATCGCCCTTCCTTTTTGATACTTTAAAATGATTTGTTTCCAAGTTACAACTATGTGCATCACTTGATTTATAGCCAGTTCTTTTATCCTTAGAGGATGTATCATTTTCTTTAATGTGCTTCCCTTCATTTTGAGGACTTGTAAGACCAATGTCCTCGTTGAGCTTTCTTTTATGCAAGGAAGCCTGTGGAGAAAGCTTGGCAAAGACATCTCCCAAGTTGGCTATGGGCCTTGAAGAGTTGAAAGTCCTCCCCTTTACTGAATCGTCTGCTTCTGGACTTGAATAAACAGCCTGATCAGCATCAGGTTTAAGGGAAGTCACATCCAACATGGCCAAAAACCTAGCAAACAGACGCAAAAACCTCTTAAACAGATGATTAACTAATGAATGATATAATACAAAAAATAGGAATGCTATATTACAAGAAAATCAACATTATCTATACCAAAGTTTATATTTGCATTTATTTATGTGACGTAGACCCTAGGTAACTTCCACTTTCCTTCTCATAAAGTTCTCTACGACTCTTAGGCAAAATAAATTAGCAAGCTACTGAGGTTTTTGGAAGATTATTTGGAGAGTTCTGTTAATCAAGAGGGTGACTAGCAACTGAGTTAAATACTTCCACCATATTACAAGTTCACAACTCAGAAAAATCAGGCCCATTTTAATTACATTACTCAAGGTCCAGAGATAGGGATCTTTTCTTGAGAATGAGAAGTTCTCTTCTGTACTTGATTTCAGATGAGAAGTTCTCTTCTGTACTTGATTTCAGACTATATAATGGAGACAAATTTCTGGATAATGAAAAGTATAAATCAGCTAATGTTCTTCATCCTTGAAAAAATTGACCCTTAAGACAAGGTGACTTGTGCTGTTCACGTTTATCAATGAATAAATTTTCCATCCTTCTTGATACACAATCCTATCCATCACGTAGTTGGAACCTTCTAGTTTATACCTAGTTGACAAATTGAGAGCTCTGAATAAAGCCACAGATAATGCAGCAACCTGCATAGCAAATCATCTCATCACTATCGAACAAAGTAACTTGAAGTTAAAAAAATAAAGAAAAAACTATTGGGACATAAACAAGTTTAATTATTATGTTCCCACCATCAACATGGACAGGAGTATATTAAGTCGAGGCAGGAATATTCATAAGTTTAAGTATGCCTTCACCCAGGAAAAAAGAATGGATATGAACCAGGATTTCAGCCTCACAGAAGCGTTAACCTAAAAAGAATATTCTACCAATATTAAAATGGTGGTATAACTGTAACAAACACCACAACTGATTTACATGGTACGAGATTAGATGATACAAAAAACTTAGTTACATGGAAAGAGGGGCTTCATTAGAAGAAAGCAAAAGCATTCTTATTGTTTAGTTGATAAAGAGGCCAAACTGTTTTTCTTCAGCTATAGATAAAAGGATATATATCGAGGGCATTCACCTAGAACCTGCAGCACAAACGTAGACCAAAATCTTAAGTAAAGGTCATTCATGAGCTCCCTCAAAAGTGGTATTATTTGGAGAATGGAGAGCAACTATAAGAATTTTACCCACCATTAATAGGGAAAAAGAAAAGCTAATCAATTATGCACAGTGAAGGAATCAGTTATTGCTAGAGTATATTATTCTCGTTTCTTTTTTGTTTTCTTTTTTTGATAATTTAATTCTAGTCCTATTTAGACATGGATAAACTACCCAGGTTTCTATCTTTCTTTTCTGCAGAATTATAAGGGCTATTTTTCTTGAAAGATATCATGTGGTGAATGCTACTAGATTCCAGTACAGTTAAACAGAACTGACTGTAAAATGCATGAGTTGTTATAGCAATGGTCAAATGCTTATAAATGTGTAATCGTGTCAAACTTATCCTAACTTTTCTTGAAACACAATTTCCTTATAGCAAGGAAATAATATCATTTGACAAATTTATATCTTGTATTTCAAGCTCTCAGCAGAGTCCTATCAAAAGGAGAAGCTACCTCCTCAGGGGTTCCTTCACGCGTCTCAATGGCAGCTGCCAGACTTTCCTTGAAGGGCATCTTCTCGATGGATTCGTTTCGGACATGAAAATTCGCACGAAACTGCAAAACGTAGAGGGTAGCACTCAATAAAGTTCCTTTAAAACCTATGAATATCTGAAATTATGAAAACAAATGGCAGCAAGACCCTTTCAAGTAGAAGCAACACTTAGTACCCATTCAACAAGTGGAACCAATAGGTCTGCAGTTAGCTTTTGGACCTCAGAAATTTTCAGTAAATGGGGAGGTAGGAGAGAGAGCAAAGAAGCCTGCAAGACATAAAGATCTTGTAAACAGTCAAAGAGAAATGTAAATTCCTGATTAGCCAGAGAAAAATATAATTAAGAAAATGTGTAGTTGCAAACTGTAAAGCACTCCCCCATACCCACGGCTACAAATAGTGAGCCATTTTTTGAAAAGATTAATGTTTCTATACTATTAAAGAGAGAGAGTACAATAGGTCAAAAAATGAGGCTTCCCACAAGCCGGGAGCTCTATATAATGTTTCAAAATATAAGACCCATAACTCACACTCCATACTGGCTACAAATAGTGAGCCATTTTTTGAAGAGATTAACGTTTCTATACTATTAAAGAGAGTAAATAGGTCAAAAATGAGGCTTCCCACAAGCTGGGAGCTCTATATAATGTTTCAAAATATAAAGGCTCATAACTCACACTTACACACACACACACACACAGAGGAGCTCCATAGAATGTTTCAAAATATAAAGACTCATTACTCACACACACACAGGAGCTCCTTATGATGTTTCAAAATATAAAGACTCATTACTCACACACAAACACGCACACATGCACACACACATGCATGCGAAGTGTATGCTAGCCCAACCGATCTCAAATAAATAGATATAGAAAGTACGCAAAACTTATATCATTCAAAGAATTGTTGCAAAAACAAGGAAATTGTAGCATGAAACTTAAAATCGCATTCCTCTCATGGAAGGAAAAAACATAATCTAATAAATAACAACTATAAAAAGAAACACATAGCAATCCATTTCTCATGCGCATTGAACGATACCAAAAGGAAAGTTGACAACAACAATAAAGAAACATAGAAATAAGTGTCTCCCAAATGATAATAAAAGGGATCACCTGAATTAGAGGATCATCACAAGCAGCATCAACTAACCTTCCCCTTGCAAGTAAACATAGCAAATGAACCTTGTGTACAAGCTCGACTAGTTCCTGTAAAAGAGTTATCAGTTTATTCAATATGGGAAATTATTGATCATATGAAGCACGAAAATGTTGTGGTAAAGTAAACTAAGATGCATCACTCTATAAAGTACCTTATCTATCGCAGAAATTCTACGAACATTTTGCCTTTTTGCAGAAGATGGGGTACCACTAAATTCAACAATCACCTCCTGCTCTAAAGTTTCAGGAATACAAGGAACTTCCGTATTGGAAAAGGAAATATTTCCATCCTCCCAGTCTAAACCTTCATGAACTTCACACTTTGAGTTGAAATCCCCTTGACTGATTTCTCTTTCTTGATTTCCTTCACCAACTAATCGTCCTCCAAAAACACCCCCAACATCATCAGTCAAACTTTGTTGACCTTCCGAATGGGTTTCAAGGGCTTCGGCCTTAAGCTTGTTTCTCAACTGCATTAAACAGTATAATCCTTAATTTTTTTCACATGGAAATTGCTACAAATATACAAAATTTGAGGAACTTTGTCACATTGTTGTCTTCATGAACAAGTAAAATCCTCATACATATATTTTCTTTTACATGGATATTACCGCAAATATACAAAACTTCTTGCACCTTGGTATACTTGTGACTACTTAAAATGCTATCTAACATAAATTTGCCTGCAAATGCGACAATTTTGAAACTATGATATATCGTCAGCTGCATTAAACGGAGCAATCATCCCATTTGAACTTTCTTCACATAGAAATGGCTCAAATATATCAAATTCGAGGCTCTTTCTGGCATCCCAAAGTCTGATAAAGCTTTAGCCATGTATTAAGAAGACAAAAACATGAGCGAAGTCATCCGCGACAAAAAGGGGAGTCCTTTCACCAATAAAACTAAGACGGGGAAATGGAAAAAGCGTAGTTTATATACATATATGTATATATATATATGTATATACACACACACACATATGTGTGTGTGTGTGTATGTGTATGTGTGTGTGTGTTTGTGTGTGTATATATATATAGATATATATGGGTGCGGTTTGCATAGAGCAGAGGCTCTAAACCATCAAATTAGAGCACACCTCAAAAATTTCACTAGAATAAGTTGTTTTGATGCCCAAATATTCTCATAATGATCATCTCGACATCAAGATGCATGGACATGAGAAAAAAATAGATTTCAAGTTTGAGAATAGAGCATCTTGTAATGCATTTTTGGACCATCAATTTTCAAGTTTTTCAAGTTTTCATAGATCTGCTCGATCTACATTATTTTTTAAGTTTTAAATTTTATAATTAAAGATGAAAATATACTTTAAGGTTATCACAAAGATTTTATGTATTGAAACCACATTTTCGGACAATATTTGAAGGTGGGCTCTAATTTGATTGTTTAGAGCCTCGGCTCTATACAAACCGCACCCATATATATATAAACCACACTTTTAGTATCTTGGGTCGATAATCCAGGAAAATGGAGAGATATAGAAGATGTCGCACACAGAATTAGAGCTGGGTAGGCAAAGTGGAGATATGCAACTGAAATTTTATGTGATCGCCGCATAGAGGATGAAGGGCAAGTTCTATAGGACAGCGGTTAGACCAGCTTTGCTCTATTGGGTAAAATGTTGAGCGAACAAAAAACAATATACCCATAGAATGAGTGTAGCGCAGATAAGGATGTTGAGATGGATGAGTGACAAGATAAGAAGGAATAGAATTTCAAATGAATATATTCATGAGTATTTAGGCCAATAAGCGATAAAATACGAGAGAGTAGACTTAGGTGGCTGGCCATGGGTGGGGTGGCGCTAACTAAGTACAACACCAATTAGGAGGTGTGGAAGGACCGAAAATGGCATAGGGTAGGCCCAAAAGGACATGGTTGGAAGTAGTCGGATAAGATATAGAGACTTATGGCCTCACTGAGGATATAGTTTTAATAGAGCAAAATGGAGAACTAAGAT
>NW_006494904.1:2556442-2570260 GCF_000471905.2 Amborella trichopoda
CATTTTGTAGTATATATATATAGTGTGTGTGTGTGTAATCAGCAACTAAGATGTTATATTGCAACAAGGAGAACATTGGTCAGACATTACAAGGGAACAATGCTTTATCTCCAATGTTCATAATTGTGGATGGTCGTTGAATGGACAATTTGTGTAGTATTCTATCACAATACATAACATACTTCTCCAGTGATACTATTCTTACTTTAGAAAAAAGGGGATATTAATAGAAGCTAGGAAACTTACCTTGTGCCATGGCCACCAGAAACCACCCCTGGCATTGGACCAAATTCAGGCCTGAAAAACATCATGAGTTAGGAAAGGATACACAATCTGCTTACAAGCCAAAAAGAATATGCTAAACTTTGGCCATGACTACACCCAACTAAAAGTCATTGTGTTTCATCCAATGGACTGCCAAAAACCATTATCATTGAAGCCATCATCAACATCTAATGAAAATGCAGGATGTGGGAGAGAGGCAGAGAGCTACACCCACTTAGACAAGACATTATCGCAAGAGTCAGTCTTTCTTTCTCTCCATCATCATCCATCATTTGGGTGGCTGGTGATTTCAAGGGTCCATTGGATCGTAATACATATTCACCAAAAGACAAATCCAGCATTGGGGACAACATTAGCATTACTTAAAACCCAGCGCCATGAGCACACGATTAACAAACCAGATCTCTAGACTTGGCTTAGATGTGAAACATTGAAAAAGGGAAAGGCAAAAAACTTTAACACCAAAAAATAAAAAATAAAAAAAATCAAACATGATATGAGTGGAAAGTTCACTATACAAAATAAAAAAACTTATTTAAAGTGACAAATCACATATAAATCAAAGTCCTGAAGTACAATACAGAACTCCAAAGGTCTTCTCCTTACAATAGAAGAGAGTTCTGGGGTTCAGGAAGATAGAACAACGCACTTCAGATATTGCAAAGACTGAGTAGAGGCCATCAAGAAAGCATTTCCCTTTATGGAGAAAATATCTCACTTGTATGATTGATATTTTAGATATATCATACCAACTATTGTATTTACATTTCATAAGTTTAGATATAATCATATCCTATGAACAAATTCATATTTTATTTGTATTTACATCATTTCAAAATTTTCTCTGGTAATCAGCACGGGTATGCACCATGTGGATATTGACAGATTAAGGGCATGTTTGGATATACTCGTTACCACTGATAATCCACTGTTTTAATAAAAATTAATCTAGGTAATGAATTATCAGCTATTTGCCACTGTCCATTATAAAGTTATCTGAGATAAACTCCAAGGAACTTTTACATATAAGTTTACCCTTTTGAAAAGCTTTTTTTATTTTTATTCATAGTAATTTATTGAAAAAACATTTTTTTAGTCAGAAATAGCTAAACATAGATGAAATTGGCAAAAAAAGTTAAATAATTTTATAATATTATATACAATACAAGATGTATAGCAAGCATCTAACCAAATGATATTATTTATCCAAATAAGATACTCTACTCCAGATAAAATTATTTGTCACCCAGATGGCTAAGCATATACAAGTGTCTATGTGTCTTCAGTGGACATTGCTAAGACCTCAAATTTTATAGGTGTTTAGGATTTTGAAGTGTGACTGTGTGCACGTGTGTATATTTTGAAGCAACAGACATGGATATGGCACCCTTCTCAATTATCCATGCATCATAAGAACTAGCAGCCATAAATGGACATTTTTGCCGAGTGCTTAAGTGACATAAACATGTAGTAGATCAAACTGGTCCATCTACGTATGCATGACGTATGCATGACAGTGCCCAGGAAAGCACTGGCTACAACAGAAAGGAAGGGTCCATGTGACTGCTGAGCCCGCCCACTGAGCAGCAGTTTTGTCATCCACTACAAAAAAAAACAAAGAATCCACTAAAGATAAGCACGCCTCTGATAGGCAGCGTGTGCCGAGAGTGGACCTTTTGGATATATAATCCGAGTAGAGTGTGGAGTTATGGGAACAGCCGCCTGATGGAAAACAACTTCCACGTTCGGTTCAGAGAGCACTTTTTTCATTTCATTGATAACTCCTTGTTCCCTTTTGTGTTCATTCCCCAGAGGTGAATTAACAACTTGTGGGGCCCGATCTATTCCATGTCCCGAGACCTGAAGAAACCCCCCTCCCCTTCGGATTCCATATCACTTTTGACTCTATATATGCAGGCACCTGATATCTATGAGGGTTTACCCACCCTGGTTACAGCATTCCTTTCTATTGTGCGAAAAAATCTATATTTCTGCAAATATGTCCTATGTTTCTATTTATGGTTCTTATGGAGCTACATTGCAACAAATCTTCTTTTTCTGCAGCATGGCTTTTATGATCTTAGGAGCACTGGCCGCCAGGGCCCAAACGAAAGTCAAAAGACCTCTAGCTCATAGTTTGATTGGACATGTAGGTTATATTCAGACCGGTTTCTCACGTGGAACCATAGAATGAATTCAATCACTTACAAGTTTGGTTTGCTCAACTCACAAAAACATTCTATAGCTACACTAAATGCTGAAGCAGAGCGTGTAGCCAACAACTGATAATCATGATAATCAACCCACAATTCTAGTACATATCTGGACCATCTACTCGAAGCATAGCGGGTGGGGACAAGTGGAAGTCTCGATCTGCATGTTGAACCAGAATTCAACATGGTACTATAAGTAGTAACACAAAGGGCATGCCTTCCAAACCTCAACAACTTTTTTATTATTTTAAGGTATGTTTTCATTTTATTTTCCAAGGGATGCCTTCAACATCTTCATGCCACACATAGCTCCTTCAACGTCTCCTTTTTTGCACAAGACCTCCGGCTCAGCTCGCCTCCATAGCTCCTCACATGCTTTCTTTAGCCCCCCCCCCACCCATTTTTTGGATTTTTTGTAAGCTTCATGTAAACTTTACTTAGGGCGGTCTTATAAGCCCTTTTTGTACATGATACTTTCCAGCTCACCCCCTTGGGGGTGAACTTCGCCCCCTCTCTCTTGTACACTTCTCTCTCAGTAATACAATGTTAACTTTCAAAAAAAAAAAAACATCTTCATGCCATACTAATCAATATGTAAGAACGTAAAAGTAAGGAATTATCGCCATCTTCAAGAGAATGATGCACCAACATAAAATAAGCAGCTCAAGCAAGAATTCAGGGCAAGAAAACAGTTCCTAGCAGTTTCAAATAGTAGATCTAATTCTTCAATATTCTGGAAATATTTAAAAGCCTAAATGCAATAAATATGAAAGACAAGGACATCAACTGCCATCAGAAGTCAACAAATACACTGATAATAGCAATGAATTACCACCACGACAAGATGCTAAAAGTGAATCAAACTTCAGGTCTCAATTATTGATTTCCATTTCTTTTTATTTTTTGAAAGGCAGTTATTGATTTCTATTTCCAAACTAGAATTTAAAAGCACAAGAATTTTTTAAATAGGAAATAGATTGTGTAAAGAACAGTCATATATCAATGGCAAAGATGAATAAGTGGATTTATAAATAAAAACAGGGATAAGGAAGAAAAAAGAGACATACGTCATAACAACAGTCCTCCTTCCCCTTCCAGCTCCTCCAGTGACATTCACACGAGCTGAAACAGGCATGCCCAAATTGGTCCCTATGAGTTCTATTTTCATGGGCTTCCCATCTAATTGAACATTATTATATCGCTTGACAGCTGCTAAAGCATTGCTTCTCTTGGTGAAGACTACCTCTGCCGAGCCCTATGAAACAGAAGTGAATAACCATGTAATATGGATAAGGAGGCATAGTCATTACATTCTTCACCATTAAAAGTAAGAAAAGCAAAAACAAGACGAAACACACAAATGAACAGAAACATCAAAATTTATTCAAAAAACATGATTTGCTACCAAAAAACAAACTCCATAAAGTAACAAGTATGAGTGTCAAATTCACAAAAGAAACATGACGGGAGATAATTTATTAAAAAAAAAAAAAACACCTGCTAGATATCTATGTTTTTGTGGATGATTAGCTGAAAAAGTGTAGATGATAGTCAACGAGAAATGCCGGAAAAAACATCACACTGCCAGATTGAATTGAAATGTATATCTCAAGATGTTTGTCAATACTTAAACAGTAGAAAAGGCTAATCCTTGTCAAATCCAGTGTTTCAAAACCGCGGACCGCCAACGCCTAGGCGGTTCAGGGAGCCTAGGCGCCAAAAATCGGCGGAAAACCCTTGACGAGGGGCCGCCCAGCACCTAAACCTGGGCAGCCGCCTAGAGGCGTAAAACAGTTTCGGTCGGTAAGGGTAATTTTTGTGCTTTTTTTTATACTAAAGAGCCAAATTTCTTGTTTTTCGGTTTATTTGTAATCTAAAACATATTAGAGACCATTTTAGAGAGAGAAAAACCCCAAAAAACCCATTTTTTGTGATTTCTTTAGGATTGAAGGATTTCCCAAAATTATGAGAAATTGATCAAAACATCATCCATTGATATTAGATTTAATTTGTGATGTTTTATAAATCTATTGGAGGGTTTTTTAGAAGTTTTTGAGTCTTTAGAAGCATCTTTAAGGTTAAAGTTTAGACAAAGTAAGTGATTTAATAAGTTGTATTATTTTGAGGTGGATTTGTAGTTCCACTGGTTTGGTAATTGGTAACTTTGGTTGGTAAATTTTGAGTTTTAATTGGATATGGACCGACTTATGGAATGTGTGCTAATGTGTAGTATATTTTGAATGCTGATGTGCCCTAAATACCTAATTCTTATATTTTATATAATATATATACTGTTAGAGACTAAAGAATCCATTTTGGACTCAATTGGGCCGCTCAGATTCTGGGCGCCCGCCTAGGCACTGGGATGGCTTGGACCCCCCAAGCCGCCTAGGACCCGCCTAGCGCTTTTTGAAACACTGGGCAAATCTATCGAAAGGCTTAACCCCCCCACCCCAACACACAAAAAAATACAAATAATAGGCTAATCCAATTATTTTTTTGGCAATCAACTAATAAAAATCCAATTACTTGACCTTAAAAAGACAGGATGCATGCTCCTTCACCTTTAAGTTATCATATAAGTCTTGCATCACATTTTATTCTTCATTGGTATTCTCAATACATTTGATTAATAAAACAATGCCCATCGGCATCATGAATACAGGCATAATACAAACTTCTTTGATATTTTTTGTCCACTTGCGGCATCACAATCCAATCATGCGTGATATTCCAAAAACCGCTGAGCAACGCCTAGGCATTCTGGCCACACAACGCCTGGGAGGTCACTCGGGGACCGGGGGGGGGCAGATTCAACAAGAGGAAGGAGTTGTCCCAAGAATCCTGTTTTAGGTCCAAAATTTGTATAGAAAATTGTATATTCAGGCAGTTTTAATACATTGTTGTGTGGGATCATGCCAAATCCAAACCAAAGTACTATGGTATTACCAAAAAATACACAATTCATAGACTCACTACCATACACATACAGTACAAATATTAAGTATATGACAATAAGTCATTAACATATCATAAAATATCTAAATCCCATAATCCAAAGTTCCAAACCAAAGTACTATACTTCTAGCAAAACCAAAAAAAATACGAAGTGATAGACTACTACCACCTAATCCACTTCAGCGCCTCATCCTTACTCTCATCATCACCAAATACATGAATCCCAGCTCTTAAATCTGGTGAGAAAGCCTCCTTTTCTTCCTTTTTTGGTTTTACCGCGTTCGAAAATTGTTTAATCTCCCCCTAGTAGCTTCAGAGACTTTCTTACGGGGGGGAACATCCCCCTAATATCAAGGTGTTTCTTGAACCGCTTTATACCCCATTAGTATCTTCTTTACAATAATTATATCTTATACAATTTTTGTCCTTCGGATTTGGGTTATAGTCATACTTCCAATCCAAATCATCAATTCTAGAAGAACCCAAAGAAGACATTGAAAAAAAAAAATACAAAGATTTTATGCTTGATCTTTCAATCTTCAATGTTTGAGATATTTCCCAATCTCAAAAGCTCACAAATAACCCTCAAATAAGCTTTCTACATGGGTAATATTGAATCAATCCAAAACAAAAGAATGATGTTTGAATTAATTTTCAGAAACTTCGTATTTGAAGTTCAAACCAACTAAATTAGAAATTTAATGAATTTTCAGTCTTTTATTTTTTTGGGTCTCGTAGGGTTGAAATGGCACTATGGGTTTAGAACCCCTTTCTCCCTAAAATGACAGAAATTACCCCCAGCAAAGGGGTATTTCTACACCTAAGTGGGCACAATCCCTAAGCGTCTGCCTAGAGCAAGATGGGCACCAAAGGACAACCAGCCTAGGTATGGGCGATGTGCCTAGGGGCCTCTTTTTAAACCATTGGCATTATGGCATGTTATTGGACTCATTTATTTTATTTATTTATTAATGTTTACTCTTTTGAGGGAGAACATGGGACGTTTTTAAGGATGCAGCTAGGGTTTATTTCATTTATTATTTTGTAGTTTTTTGGGAGAGACAAACTGGGTTACTCAATCATTAAATTTGTTTTAGTTATTTCACAGTATTTGTCAGTGGAGAACTCAGGGGAAGTTCAGTCCTTTGAATATTTTATTTTAATTAGCAGATAAGGTCATTTTTGTTTAAGTCAAGTTATATTAAGTTCATTTTTTATTAAGGTTATTTTTTAGAACTTTGAGAAAGAATCAAAAGACCCAGAAAGGGTTTCTTCAAGTTTTCTTAAAAGAAAAGGGGAATATTTTATTTTAATTAGGGGATAAGGTCATTTTTGTTTAAGTCAAGTTATATTAAGGTCATTTTTTATTAAGGTTATTTTTTAGAACTTTGAGAAAGAATCAAAAGCCCCAGAAAGGGTTTCTTCAAGTTTTCTAAAAAGAAAAAGGGATTCTTAAATTCTTTGATTCAAAATCTTAAAAAAAAAGCTTTGTAGCACCTCCCAAGGTCCCTTCCTTCCAAGGTATCCTTCAATTTTTTCCTTCTTAACTCCCCTCTACTCTGCTCTTCTCCTTGCTTCGCTTTTGTTTCCCTAAATTGTTTGGTCATCTTTTACATTTTACCTTCTTCCCTTTTCCTTAATAGGTTGTATGGATCCTACGGTATGCAAACTCATGTTTTGCATACACGAGATTCGTGACAGAAATAGTGCTTGGTGCGATGTTTTGCCCGGAAATCACGTTACATATATACCAATTTGGGGCCAAAACGAGGGTTTCTTAAATTAAAAAAACATAACCGACATTTCCATACCTAGATTTTGGGTAACCTGTATTTTAAATTGCAAATTACTTTTTTTATCCCTTTTAGATGAATAAGAATGATTTGATTTCTCAGTAATCAACTCTCTTTTGATTTCACATGTTCATATCCTAGTTGGACACTTAAATAGTGACAATAGAATTTGCTGCATATTTGTTAATAAAGTCACTTTAAAAAAGAAATAACATACTAATAAAGTCTTCCATTGATAAAATTTCCTTAAAAGAAGAAATTAAAATAATGTGTAGAAGGGATTCCTTACAAAAGACTAACATTATACAAACCAAATATATGTGAGAAAGAGGCGAGGTTATTTGGACTACGGTGGGAACAACATTGCATACAAATCAATGGAGTAGTATTTGAGAATTTTCCATCATCTTCGTGCTCTTCAATGGCAACATAGTTAGCTTGCCTCTTGAGTGGTTCATAGCTTCATGTTCATTTTTCAAGTCATTCATAGCTTCGGGTTTGTTGAAGCTATAGTTTTTGAGTAATTCAGAATTCCAATGGCTCTCAATATGACATAAAAAGTAAAAGGACCATGCTCATTTGACCTCAATATTGTGTCCATTCCTAATAGGCTACTTAATTTAGTACAAGACACCTATTTTCCAATTTTCTTGCATAGAACTAAATCAACCTTAGGAGAAATCAATTGCGAACATACAGACTTCTGATCTTGTCTTGGTTTTCACCACAGATCTCTAGGATACATTCCAAACATGCCTCTCAACACACACAGAAAGCCAAACTCAAGAAGAAAAGAGCCGGTCTGTAGTGTGGCTGCATATACCACAGCCATTGCAACAGTCAATATTTTAAGAAATGGACAGCCTAGTGCCTAGGCAGCCGTCTAAGCGGTCCAGAAGGCTTGGGCGCCTCGCCCAGGCCTAGCCGGCCAAATTAGGGGGTTGTCCTTGGGCGGCCGCCCAAAGGCGGAAATGCCCCTCCTTGAGGGCATTTTTTTATTTTTTTATAATACTAAAGGGGCAAAATCGTGGGTTTTAGGTTCATTTGAAACCTAAACCCCATTAGAGCCTATTTTAGAGAGAGAAAGCCCCTAAAAAAAACTAGTTCTTGGTGATTTCCATAGGAGATTTCTCAACGTTACAAGAAATTGATTGAAGATTTAGTGTTTGGTCCGAAAAGATTATTGTCTTAGTATTCATAGGCATTTGTCCCAATTGAATCGGGGGAGCTCCACTCATTGATATTAGATTTAGTGGATTTATGGAGTATGGACGAGTGTGTGCCATGTGGACTTGTGTACTACACATTTGATGTGCCCTAAATCCCTAACTATTATGTGTTATACAGTTGTACTTATATTGTTAGACTATAGAGACATTTTTCTTTCTACTGGGCTGCACTGGGCGTCCCCCGGTGGCCTAGCGTTTGTTGAAATACTGGCAGCAATGCCGATTTTATGTCAAGAGACCAACTCATGTTGGTCTAATGTTTCATGAATTGATAATCAACTCCAGTGGTGTCCATTTTCTTAATCAAATATGCAAGAGTCAAGGGGCCTTCTTCCTGATGAGAGACATTAAGCAAGAAAGGGAGCATACGTGGTATAACTGGGGTAACATTGGAAAAACAACAGGTTACGTTCCTACATATTATTAGTCACAACCTGAAAAATCGGAAAGTAGGTCACAATTTTGTTTATTTAGGTGAGACAATAAGTCAACACTTCAACATAGTGTTGAATGTAGGATAGTTACTAGGATCTTCCAAAGAGGTGGTTGCTCCTACTCCAGATGCTCGCCCATGTGCTATGAGACAAGGGATCTCGATTCCAAAGGTTACTTTGATTTAGGGATCTCGTTCTACAAAATTGAGGATCTAAATCCCAGGTTAATGGGAACCAGTTCCCTATTTTCAAATCATGGTTCCGTGAGTAACTGAAACGGAGATTCCACCAACTTGGAATCAAGTATCTTCTATTCTGGGAGTGAGGTTCACCAGCACACTTTCAATTTCCACATATAACGTAGCAAGGATCACCAGCATATTTGAGTTGTTGTGTTAATGGCCTTCCTTTTTTTGGGTCTAAACTATGTGTAAATGGCCTTCCTTTTTTTGGGTCTAAACTATGTGATATAGACAATTTGACACAAATTCCCTGCTTGGGAGTCTCTTAATTTTTTTATGATCTACAAATTTTCTGAAGGCTTTGATTTCTTGTATATTTACAATTTACAACCTTACGCATCTTGTGTATCATAACTTATGACTAGTTTCAAACAAAGGTGACAAGGGAGGGAAAGGAGAGAGAAGGAAGAAGATGGAAGATGATAGAAAAGATAGTTGAATTATGGTACTATAAGCAAGGAAAGAGGTCGTGATTGATACGCTTAACTTCCTTGACGCTAATTCATTAGGTACCATCCACCTCTGAAAGGACTTCTATCACTTGAGTGGTGGTCCCCCAAGCGAGACACTAAGATACACAAGGTCACAATTTTTATGGTTGTTCGCTTATGGGTGATGGAATACTATTGTATGCTTCGAAATGTAAGGCCTATCTCATGTAAACATCCTTAAGCCCCTGGCAATCTTTGATGAAGAACAGTTATTAAAAATTATATATGGTAACATCTTTTTCTGTCTCTTGAAAGCTGATCTACCACAGCATTCTCTTCATGAAAACAATCTATTGCACCATTCTTAAATATAATCATCAAGCGATAGTCAAGGGGGATTCGGTCAATCCCATCAATTGATGCCAAAAATGAGGTCACATGCCTACCTAGGCAAACCAATGCATGTGGGATATGCAATTTTTGTAACGGACCCACATTAGTAATTTTTTGGAGCGAAGCTTGCTTAAATAATTGTTTTTACCAGGGGGCATATGACAAACAATCACTCGTTACAACTCGTGTTAACAAACTTCTGTTAACAACTCAAAGAAGGAATAAAAAGAAAAAGAAGTGTGTTATAAAATCTGACAATGGTTCAAGAAATTCAGTCCTAAACTAGAGTACCGCAGTTAAGTGAACTTCATGAGCCTCAATCCTAAGCTTGATAGACCGTGATCTTATATGGCTTAGTATTCGCTCTTGGGAAAATTTAGATTGCACTCACTTGGAGTTGAGGAACTCAATCCCTTTACCTCATGATGTAAGTATCTTGTTCCCTTGTTTATGGATCTTCGAGCCATGCTTGATCCAGCGGTCTTGCTTTTTGATTCGGGAGCTACCCTTACTCCCAGCCCCGATAACTATTATCCTTAACACACATGTAAATACAACCTGTCACTAATTTTCCAGAGGGCTTTAAATCATAATTTGAACCTCAAAACGTCTAAGTTACCAAAACCCATAGAAATAAAGGTTGTGGATCTCAAAGATATCTTCAAGTTAAGCCTTAGATCACGCCAAACCTACATCTCCGTTAAAATTTATGCCATGAGAAAGTGGTCCGCATCAAGATGGCATGATGAAAATGAATTTTGAAAGGGCATTCACGCAGGAGCCCAAGTTTGGTTAGATTAGGAGATACTGTGAGAGATACATTCATCTTAGATGCAAGAGGTTCATCATACAAGGGAATTCATCAAATGCCATCCAGTCGAGCAGTAGGAAGATGAGTTGTCCATGACAATTGAACATTTTGTTTGTGGAAATTTGGCTACGGCTTAAGGTAAGACAAACCATCTTTAATCACTCTTGGAGTGACTAGAACAAGGAAGCTGATCCATTAGGTACGAAAGGGATTGGTAAGAAAGAGTTGGTATTCACATAATTTACAAACTAAAGAGGCCAAATTAGAGTTTGATTTACAAAGGCCAATTTGTAAAGAAAGAGAATTGTTCTTTGAAAAAATAATGTATCATTAATGAAACATAATTACAATATAGAAAATGACTAAAACACCAAGTAAGGCGTGAAATTAAACAAAATACCAAATTTGAAGTTTACAGGCCCAATTCATCAAGCAAGCATGAGCAGGAGCATCTAAAATAGAAAATAGATAGTTTTTTTTTTTTAAACTATAACAAATAGATAGTGATTTTTACATAAAAATGGCACAAATATTATTCCAAGGATCACCATATTTGGAAAAAGAATGGCCCCTCTAAAGAAGAATGTAGCTTCCAAGACTCAAAAGTGATCCAAACAGCTAGTTCATCTTTATATGTCTAACTCTCATGGCTACTTGCTGCTCCATGGAAGTAAGAACTATAGCAAATTATAAATCTCCAAATTCCAAATCCCCAGTTTAAATCAATCTTTCTCTGCATTTTCCAAATGAAAGAAACCACAACACCTAAGATTCCATATTGTTTCATTTCTCATCCGTAACACAACCAAAAACCTAGTGCCAACTGATGCTAGCAAAGCTAGCTACAAAATAACTAAACCAACTAAGCAGCTGAAGCACACGTAAAGAGATACTGAAAGATTTTGAACTGTCAGATATCTACTATGACCATGTGTAAACATTGAGAAGAATATTGAGGCTATCAATTGTTCAATGTAATGAAACTGTATCAAGCTAAACAAAATCAAAATCAAAACATGCATGGAGGAATACATGCATGGAGGAATACATACACTGGATCGACCACTTCTATCATAATGCACTGCACACCTCTTGATGGGCCCAATTTCTGAAAAGAGTTCCTAATTCACAAGCAATAGCAAGTTAGGTGCAAAATGTCACATAAAACAGAACTACACATACGAAATAGAAACTGTGTATGTAGCTAAACGTGCATATGTGACTCTTTTTTTTTCTATCATTACAATATGGATATGGATTCATCATTCATACCCTTATATCTTCATTTGAGACCCCATAGTCCAGGTTTGAAATATATAATTTTGTACCAGACTCAATCCCAGTAAGCCCGGCAGCAATCATGCTATCCTCAAACATGTCATGTTGCCATATCATATCCTTTGTTCTGCTGAAAGACTGGTGCGAGATGGGGAAAAATTGTGAACAATAAGGTCAGCATAAGCAACAACTCCATGCTCTACTGAATCATAGATCATCAGCGAAATCCAGAAAGCGAAAGCATTTCATCAGTTTCTAACAGAGAGAGTAGAAGCCACTACAATTCCAGGATCTCGCAAGTATGGTAGAAACAAACTGTAAACGAAATGAAGAATTGAATGAATATTAAAAGAAACAGTGGGTTAAAGGGTTTTCATGGACGAGAGAGATATAGATGTATACTGATGATTGCGGTATATGTGAGGGAAGCTCCTCATTGTCGCGAAACCCCATATAATCCCTTAGTCAAGGGACATGCAATTAGCCATACGCGCCAACAAGGAAACGCCTATAATGATATCTTGGAACTTCCCCCATTTTTGAAATCCCCCATTTTCACAAAATGGAGGGATGCAAATAATCTGATATACTCCCACAATATCTCTAAGAAAAGCCATGTAAACCATCAACCAATGTGCTCAGTTAGGTACCACATTCACCGATGCATGAATTGTCAAACTGTCAAAGCATAGCTGAGCTTTTCCTTCTAGGGTTCTAAAGTAAACCTACGAATAATCATCTTAGCTTTCCATAATAGATAGAGAGGAAGGGGTTTGCTATTTTAGCTTGCCTTTGCGATTGAATATGAAGAAGGTCGAGGATTCAACCTAAGAGGTCCTCTTCCTCGACCCCTTACTCCACCTCCTCTGGTTTGACCTCGGCCTCGACCTCGGCCTGGAACTCGGCCTCTCACAACATTGCTGCTTCTTCTGTTGTTCTTTATAATATCATCAAGCGACATGTCTAGAGAACTCGCCATTCTTCGATCAAACCCTATAATCCCTGTTAGAAAACAAAACTCACCGTTCAAAACCCTAAAATTCCCGCATTGAAGCTTTCTTCCACCTTCCTTCTGGTTAAAACCCCTCTTTTAAGAAATGAGACAGAGAGGGATGAGGACCTGAGTTTTAGGGTTTAATGCAAGTGCTGCTTCGCTGGATCGCAAGCTTTTCGCTTCTTAATGGCGATAGGAAATGCGGCAAGGCAAGCAAGATAAGGGAGCAACACGATCAAAACCGTGAATGATTCGTTTTAGGGTTTCAAGGCGCAAAGAAGAGATAGGAATGATGCAGCGAAGGGAGGAAGCGAAGTGATTTCACAGAGAAAAGGCAATGGCGATACAAGATGAAACTGGTTCAAGGGTTTCATGGAATAGGGACGTTGCGACTTAATCCGATCATCCGATGAAGTTGAGAAGGGCCTGGTTACATGGCATAATGACTTCGCTATTTAATCCGATGAAGCTGAAAGGGCTTTCGGGTGATTTATTTGTTAAGAGAGATAAATCACGGCACAAGATGATATCCTATACACACCCCCAATTTTGGACGGTCAGATTTATATGTTCAAATGCTCGACCCTAAAATTTTGGTACTGACAGAGGTCCATTCATCAAAAGTCATTATCGTTTCTTTAATAAGAACATCTTTTACAGGGAACTTAATCTTTAAGCAATCATATATTTGAAATATTCAAAAAAATACAATAGTATTCTATAGAAAAAAGCGATGGTTTAAAAAACGGATCGGTGA
>NW_006494904.1:2576049-2591467 GCF_000471905.2 Amborella trichopoda
AGAATTTCTCTCATCATCATCATCATATATATATATATATATATATATATATATTGAAAAGGCTGACGTAAGCCCGCTAATGGAATAATATGAGCCCAACAACCCAGATTCAATTTGGGTCGATCTGATAGACACGATTGCATTTCATATTTGAATTTTAGTTTTTTTCTCGACAAATCCAAATTACTTGAAATTTGGAACGTCCACTCTTTTTATCAATGAGCACCTAATAAAAGTATTCAAAAAAATTATTCAAAAAATTGGAATTGGCCAAAATATCCTTGAAATCATTTCGGGGGTTTTTTGGTCCATTTAAATTTTGGGAAAAATTTCGGATGGTTGGTCCAAAATCCTATTACCATCCTTAATATTGGATATGGAGTTATCTCGACATCGGTAATTTGCGATTCTGTGGAACAATCCTATATTGTTATCCCCATGGTGTAACTATTTTTCCTTGAACCTCTTAAACCAATAAATCCTTTATTTTTTGTTTTTGAGGGTGGAGAAATACTCAAACTTGTGAAGTGCTCTAAGGTTTGCTTCTGAGGTCGATAGGTGCGGGATTACTCCGGAAGGTCTAATGCTTGGATGGAAGCAAGAAAGGTGGACTTGATATAAGAGAAATTACCTGCGATAGTTCTACTCAATGTTATCAAATTCTCTTTGTTGCGGCCAAAACTTTTGGATTCTAAGTATAAATCGAAGAGAAGCGAAGCGTGATATTGCCTCTTAGGTGAGATTCGAATAGCTTCAATTAGATTCAAATAGCTTCGAGCTGCTTCGGTCAAATTCAGACCGCTTCGGGTATATTTCGGGTATGCTTCGGCCAGCAAATAAATAACTATATAAATGTATACATCCTATTATTTGTATATATTTTATATATAAACATCTACCTTATTTATACTAAATTAAAAAAAAAAGTCCGAGGTCTTTCTCCAAATCGGCCGAAACACCAAATTAATTCATTGTTCTCACCAAACTGAAAAATACTCCAAAACGAATCTAACAACATTGGTTCTACTCCAAGTTTGAGAGATGCCTTGAGGAGGATTTTAGTTTGCAAAATGTATCCTACCCTACCCGAAACCAAAGGGGAGTAAGAGTCCCACCACAGGGGGATGAGAGATGCCAAGGACGCTTCTTTCAACCAAGAGAGTTCAAAACGAAACGGTTTAAGACCTCCAGCCAAGATAGTTCAAAACGAAATGGTCTAAGACCTCTTGGGACATAATAGGTATCCAAAATCATGGGGCGGTGATCAGATGTAGGTTTGAGTAAAGCCAAAGCATGAGAACCAGGAAAGTCGTCATCCCATTTCAAGGAAAGGAGGAACCTATCCTTTCATCCCATTCCCTACAATTATCCTGCTATAATTAACAATTAATGACCCACAACAATTACGCTTCCATCCCCCACAATCTTCCTGCTATAATTAACCATTAATGGCCCACAACATTCGATCCCCTCCACATGTAAGAAAACTAGAAAACTAACCCTCCCTCCCTCGCTCTTTCTCTCTGTTTTTGCATTACATATGCCCCCCCCCCCTTCTCTCTCTCTCACCCCTATCTTGGCATAACGAAACACCTCTCTCTCACAAGCTTTATCAAATCAAAACCTTGCACACAAGTTCTATCTCCTTGTCACCCACAAGGAATACATATAAATCATCAAATCGAATCAGTGCAGCACAGAACGTTAGAATAACTGCACACCCCATTTACAAAACACGGTATCAGTGAAAAATGTACCCCCGCTTGTATGTCCCAAGGCTTCATATAACACATTATATGTACATGCCATGTCTCCACTATCATGTGCAGCTTCACGCAATAGCATGCATCACAACATTCAGTCTGCGCTCTACAAAGAATATAAACATAATACCACAAAGAATATAAACATAATACCAACATCCCGTAGCCCCCCAAAAGTGTAGCTGATCATGATGAAACTTCTACTGATATAACAATGAGATGGTAGCCTTGATGATGATGAAGATGATGACAATGACAATGATCATTCGTCAATTACGATATCTTTCTTCAAGCTAAGTTTCCCTGACTTGTCTTTTTGAAAAAGCTTTTGGACCACTTCATCCCAATTTGTTCTTTTGGGTCCACTTCGAGATGAGGTTTCTCCATCAGTTTGAGAAGTCATGGTTTCCATGTTATTGTCTTGATCCTCCATAGGGGAAATGGCATGAGGCACATTTAGGCTAACGGCTCTCTCAAGGGCATCCTTGTGCTCTTTCTCAATGGTCTGGAGCCTCTCGATTCTCTGCGGAGGAGGAGCAGTTGTCTTTGTCATACGCTCCGTCATCAGCTATAAGGTGTAAACGAATAAGTTGCCTGAAGTGAAAATTGGAAATCAAACACTACAATTTCAATGAATTATAGAAAACTATAGTCCATTGTGGCCATAAATGCCCGGTGAAATGATAGTGACGACAAAAGATAGAAAAAGAGTGGATACATGGTTTCATTGGACAATGATGCTCCAATCGACTATGGAGTTCCATATGACCCTTATCAAAGTCCTAGTGGAGAAAGAAGGGCAACCAAAATCAAAGCATTCATAAATGTCAGAAGGATATATCAATTTTGGGCATCGTATACATATACTTTTTTATATGTAAGTATAGGAGAAATGACATTTATATATCAAAATACAAGCATGAGGTAATCGCACGTTAAATACTGAAGGCTTAAACAAAAGTCTACACTATCATTGAATCACAAATAAAGTGGCATGTGTTTCACATTTCCATGGCATTAGGTTTATCATTCTTGATAAGCAAATTCTGGGATTAGTGCTCCAAATCAAATTGAAGAACTTGAGGAGGAAACAAAGTTGGAAGAGTAAAAGTTAGAAACAGAATGTTCCAAGAAAAAATGGAGGGCAAGAGAAAAGGAAAAAGTAAAACCTAGCTAGATACATAGTATCTATTACATCTTCTCATCAAAGAGGGGGGCATTTAACTTGTTTACTTTCATTTCAAACATATTTTAAGGCATTTTACTTAATTTTCAGAATATGAGCACAGAGTTGCTAAAATGCTCAAGTACAGATGGAGAGCAAATCCAGGTTACTGCAATGGGTACGAGGATCCATCTCACACGAGTATACACAGACACACAAATACATACATACATGTATATATACACACACTAGCTCTTATTATACATAAAAATATGCATCCAACGCATCACATACCTATATCATATCATAATGCATAATGTTATATTTTATTACTACATGTTTCATAGTTATTATCATTTTACTGTGACACGCATCCAAGGAGTATTTGGTATCAGATTCAGTGTTGACACAGCATGACACAGGTACATTAAGCACATACAAGTATCCATACAATCGTAGCAGAGTTGGCTCATGACAAGTGAATGCACAATGAAATGCCCTAAAAGGTTGAAATTGGTGGAATTCTACACATCCCATGTGTTCTCTTAAATCAGTCCTCCTGTAACTGCATTTTATGAGTTCCAAGAAAAATAATTTTAACCCCATCAATATACTCTGCACTCAAAAAACTGTGTGTTCAGCCCACATCAAGCAAGAAGAATGGGTTCTCATGTCGATAATGCTAAATCAAGTTAAGTTGAGAAAGCCAAGCTAATTGAAGCAGTACAGATATTAATTTATCCAGACCAGATAGAACATATCATAATATACATCAAGAAGGAACAACTAGCACGACTTAAAAATCAACAATCAGTATCTCGGTTAAATAGCTGTAGAGAGGAAATAGATAAATCTTTCTTACATCTAGAGCTTTTTGGGATTCTCTTTCAATCCATATAATTCCATGATCAGAAGTGGCATTGCATGAGAGAACGATATGGTCAAATCTTCCTTCTACTGGGATAGCAGTCTTTACCTCGGGAGGATACCTTCCACATCTGCATGAGTGAATATTAAAATATGGCATCAATCTAAGATTTGGAATAACATAACTGTTAAACCATGACCAATTTACAAAAAAAATGAAAGTAATCATTGATTATTTACAACACGTCACGGATTTCCTTGCAGCATAAAACCTTGATTTCAACACATATTGTTTAACCATCATCATCAGAGCCTTATCCCAATTAATTTGGGCTGGCTACACGAATCTTGTTTGGCTATTATGCTCTAACAAGAGACATACCCTAAGTAAGACCATAAGTCCTTATGTCTTTTCTCACTACTTCCATCTATGTTGTAATATATTGTTTAATACAATCTCCAAATCATGTGTAGCTCATTAGCAAGCAATTCATTACCAAGGTAGATTGAATAGATAGTAAAATGAAGAACCGCTTTTCTATAGAATTTTCCCATCTTTTACATTGATAAATTTCTGATACTTGAACCTGACAATCAGACTTTAACAGCTCTCACCACTTTAAAGATTTTTTTTTCAAATACATACATGCTATACTATCTAGAAATCCATACTTTACAAAGATCCAATGCAATTCCATTTAAAATAACTTTTACATTACGGTACCGCAAAATGTACTCAAAGCCATTATGAGCCTTTCTATAGAACTTTTTCTTTTCTTTTTTTCTTAGAAAAAAGGCCTATAAGACAATCCACAGTGGTAACAAGCCAAGCACATTTCTAGATGCAACTTCAAAAACAGACATTTGTGAGTATCCAGGACCCACTGCAACTTCAAGGGAAATTTATTTACCAATCATATATTCAAGCAGGTGTTTATGACATTCAAGTGAAAGGGGAATTAACCTTACTCAAAACTATAAGGGCTCCTGTCTCTTCCTTATGACATACAGATTTATCAGGAAAAATGGAGTTGGCAATAGAGATATGATTGTGCTATGTAATAGGAACTAGGAAGTCTATAGTGTTCAGGATGAGGAAACCAAGCACGAGATCCAACAAGGTAAATAACATGCAGATCCAATCTGTTCACCTGAGCTAGCACCAACAGAGGTAACCACAAAAGCAGAAACCTATTCGAAATCCGCTCTGCAAAACTAATGCAGCCCATAATATTGCTCTCGAGTATCTAGATAAGAGAGACAAGCTTAAAGCCTACAAAAGGAACCGCAAAATATGTCCTTTTATGTCTTTCATTTATTTCTTGAGTCATTTTATTCACTTAGGGGCATAAGTAGCAATTTACAGAGTCTTTTATGTCTTTTTATTCACTTAAAGTATTTTTATAATGAATGGCCATGGTTAGATTAGATGGATGGCCATGATTACATCTTCTTTAGGATTTTTTTATACAAGAGATGTCTCAATCATAATAAAAAGGAATTTATTCAAAACCCTAGACCAGCCGGTTCTCCTTTTATATCTGGTTTTTGCATCTTTCTCTAATTTTGGATCTTCCTTATCTCTTTCTTTGCTAAACCCTAGCTCCAAGCTACTAGGTCTGCGCCAAAACCCTTAAATTAGGAGCTTACAGTAAGCTGATGGTAAACAGTAAACCAGTGCAAGAATAATTTTTCTATGAGGCTTGTATAAAAAAACTGCCAAACTGATAGCATGAGGATGTAACAACTGCAACTAGATCTATGCATTTACTCTAGCTTAGTTGCCTTTGGGGAATGGAATGAGTCATGAAGCAGGATCTCATGGAGCCCATTGCCCGGAGACACTATGATGAATGCATTCATAGAGACAAAACTAAAATGCAAATCCCGACAATGAATACAAAAGCAACCAGCAAAAGACTGAACAAGAAACCATAATACAATCTGCATGGACAGAACATCGGAAACATAGAAATTACTGTCAATCTTACTAGCCTTAACTCGCTCAAGCTTTCATATAACAATTAAGCACCCCATACCTGCAAAACCTTCTCTCTACCATATGATATATCCGTCCAGGAGCATAAAGCCTTCTTGGATCTCTGAGCATTCTACTCTCTGGTATACACGTGTCCCGCAAGCAAACGAAAACTAATAGACATGGCAAACTGCCCAAAGCAATATCAGAAGTTAAAACAATAAGTACTTAACCATAACTTTTAGAAGAGGAAAAGAAAAAAAAAAATTGCTTAACACAGATAATTTTCTTCTAATAAGCTGGATGCTCCAACTTTTCAGAGTTCACGCAATTTGGTTAACAAATGGCTACATGCATGCCATAAAGCAGAAGCAGGCATGAAAACCACAGATAGCCTTCTAGAAATGATATACTAACGAGAATATCCTTATCCTCACCAAAAGATAGATTTGAATATATCTTCCAAGGGTGTCGCCGTCCTTGGTAAGAAGTCATCCTGGATGAAGTAGTATCCAGAAATCAAATTCAGTCTGTAGATACTTTTAACATTTCAAAAAATGCTATTTCGATGCCATATAGAACAAACAGCACAAAAGGCAATGGATTAAAAGTATGTCAGCATATGGACTAAACAGCAGGAGAGCATTGCATAATCTTCTAGCAGCAAAAAAACAAAGGAGGAAATAAAAACCGGTAAGTAAGATTGTGCATCATTCTCCACAAGATAACTAAACATAATGGTCAATATCTTGGAAAACATATCCAACTTAATGATCAATATCTTAGAAAACATTACTAACTTTCTGTCTCTTATCGAACAACCCATATAAAAAGAAGAGTTAACACAAACCAAACAAGACAAGATTTCTCTAAGGAATCACATCAAACAGTTACCATTTCTCTTATGCATAGACCGATATCAAGAGTATCTAACATAACTAAAAAAAGAATCTCCAACATCCCTAATCAATATGCTATATCTGTTCAGTTAACAGCATCAAAAATAAGAAATATGCCATTTCTATCATAGACCCAACCAATATCAAGAGCAGACATAGCAAACATATTATTTCTCTTAGTTGCATATAAATGCATTTTCTAGGTACTTGAGCACAATGAAGATTTAGGGTTCTACATGATAAACTTTTAAAATTTAAATATGGTTTCAAATATACAATAAATAGCATCACAAGATCCAAAATATACAATAAATAGTATCACAAGATCCGAAATGACTCCATCCAAAAGGGACTCTACTTCCTAGTGTCAATCATAATCTTTACACTGATGTATATCGGAGAGTCATTCAACTAGTCAAGATAGTTCTCATGGGCCTTTGGATCCAATCAATCCATCCTTTGAAAACCCCCTTTATGATGATCCGCATCTCAATGTCTCAAGGAGATTCAAGAGAGAAAGGCTGACTTTTTAAAAAAGTTATTTTTAGTTTGTTCCTATTTGTACAGTCTCTTAGTAATTCCTGGTGTTCTAATTAAAGTTGGGGCTACTTTAAGGATCTTTTATATTTTTAATTAAGTGAAGGGACTTATTGGGGATTTTTATAATATTTGCACTTAAGTTAGGGTAGTTTTGGTCTTTTTTTAAGCTATAATGTAATAAAAGGGTTTAGATTGCTAGGGTTTCTAATACTTTTTGGGTCATGAACAATAAAAACAAGGTGTGAAACTATGAACCGCAACAAGCAGCCCTTTCTAGGGTTTGGAGTCATTTCTTTGCGCACATTGCAAGGAGAGGCAGATCCACTCAAATCTGGTCTGTTTTGGTGGTTTATTGAACTGTTTTTTCTTCTTTTCTCTATTTTTCTGCATCAATTGGTATCAGAGCCTAGGTTTTCTTCAAGAACAAAGCTGGCTTTCTATAGCCAACTCTAGGGTTTGCTGATATTTAGGCTAAGTTTTTTTGTCAAATCAGCCTAGAACTAGTTGGTTTCAACTAGGTTTTGTTAGTTCTCTGCCTACGGTTTGTGATTTCGAAGAACCTATGACAGCAAGAAGAGATTGAGGCAGGGGTATTCATATGGATCCACCTTGTGATGAGCAGGATCAAGAGATAGAGGATCTGAGGTGACAAGTTCAAGAACTTAAAGGCGGCTTGCAAGCATAGATCACGGGTGAGATGAAGTTTTGTCTGTCCAAGACGATATTGCGTACAACCCTTTTCATGATCGTGCTCTAGGGGATGAGTCGAGTGAAGAGGAATATGATTGGAGGTATAGGTGACACTCAGAAACCATAGATATAAAAGTAGATATTCCTGAATTTGAAGGAAAGTCCTAGTCTGACAACTTTATAGACTTTTTAAACACAATAGAGAGGGTCTTTGACTACAAGGATGTACCAGAGAATAAAAAGTTTAAAATTATTGCCATTAAGTTGAAGAAAAGTGCTCCGGTATGGTGGGAACAACTGAGAGCAAGGCATGAGATAATTGGAAAAGATAAACTCGTGTCGCGGGAAAAGATGAAGGAAAATTTTCTCCCTGAAAATTATTTACAGTCTTCATATCAAAAGATGCATGAGTTGCGCCAAGGAGCTAGGTCAGCGGACGAATACACAGATGAGTTTCACCTTTTGACTGTCCGAATGATGTGATAGAGCTGGAAGAGCAGTCCATTGCTAGCCATGTGAATGGACTGTGCCAACGTGAAAAAGCAGCTTGAGAGCTGCAGGTTTGACATCTCACATTGCTGGAATGACCAATCTGCAAGGTGCCCTAGGCCATTAAGGGGTTGTTTCGGGATGCGAGCGACCTAGAAGGCATGCCGGTAGCAACACCAAATGCGTCAAGTATTTGGCCATCGGGCATGTCTCATCACAGTGCCCAAATCGTAAGTTTGTTAATCATTCTGAGGAGTTTTATGATGAGGACAGCAAGTACTCAAGGAGATGTCACCCTGAAGTGACATTTAGTGACCATAGTGGTGATCTGTGCATTATGATTACACTCCAAGTAGTAGATGAGGTACTGGGAAGGAACTTTCTTTGCCAAGTCCTTGATGTTCGGTGTGATTTCATTGGTAATCCAATATTTGACAAGAAATCTTTAGATGGAGATGTTCATCATGTCTTTGATAGTGATCCCATCTTTAACAATGGTCTTATCTTTGATGATGATTTAATGGGTGATATTATCTGTGGAGAAGAACAAAGTAAAGACAAGGGAAATCAAGGAGATGACGGTGGCAGTAAGGATGTTGTTTCTCTTGATGTCTTGCCTGAATATTGGGTATCATGTGAGGTGTGGCCCAAGGGTTGGTGAGATTTTCCTATGATCTTTTAGCTAGTGAGTTCAATATAGAAGGTGGCCGTCAAATGGTAGATTACATGATTCTTGATATCAAGGTTCAACTTCAGCCATTGTTTTAGTTTGTGTGGAGAACCCTATATCTAATTACTACGTGCGAGCTGAAGGAAATCATGGGGGTAATGCAGCATTAATCATGAGTCACTTCAAAATTCATGGTAGAGTGTTCTCTAATGTATTAAGGACCAAGTATGTTGTCCTTATGTACTATAAGTATGGAAATTCCCAATGGGTCCAAAACATGGTTGACCCAATTTCTATAAGGGGTGCAATAACATGGCACATCTTGATCTCAAGTCTCGTTAATGTGGGAGATTTGGTGATGGTTTATCTACACAAGGATAGGTATCCTATGGACAACAAGTTGAATAACTGGAAGTTCATACTATTTTGGGTGCTGAAGAAGATGAGGAGTAATGCCTAACCTTCCAGCTGGGATTGAGACCTCGAATTGTTGATCTTTTTGAGTACCACGAACTCGAAGTAGTAATAGAAGAAGATACGAACTCGAGGTAGAGTTCTTCACAACAATGGGAGAATGATGCATCAGATAGTCTTTCAACTAGTCAAGACGGTTCTCATAGGCCTTTTGATTGAATCAATCCATCTTTTGACAACGCCCTTTATGATGATCCACATCCTAAGGTCACACAGAGATCCAGGAGGGGAAGGCTCATTTTTTGAACGAGTTTATTTTTAGTTTGTTGCTGTTTTTCCAATCTCTTAGTGACTTCCAGTGTCTTAATTAAAGTTAGAGGCAGTTTAAGGACTTTTTATGTTTTAATTTAGGATGATGTTTCTGTAAAGCCTAGGCTTTATGAAAACAAAATAAAGCCTTACCTCAAATCCTTGTCCGGAAAGCACTTTTGGCAACGGAAATCTCCATGATAGCTCTAAAAACAATTTTCAACACCGACAATAAAATTTGAAACTCAAAAAATGTACAAATCTTGTGATCTGTGAACACTTTTTTTTTTTTTTTGAAAATACGATATGTGAACACTTATTTTTAGGGCGAAATGGATAGTCTAGATAATTTGTTACAATATAAACTATTTTTGGAGCTTGAAATCCTAATATTTCTTCACAACCATAATGTTCAAAAGACCCTGGGATATTAGGGTTTTTAACATATTTTTGGTGTGTGAACAGTAAAAACATGGTGTGAACATTAAAAACAAGCCCTATTTGGGGTCCCTTCTTTGTCCAAGGAAAACTAGATCCCCACAAATATGGCCTTTTTAATGGTTTATTGAACTGTTTTTGCCTCTTTTCTCTATTTCCTGCATCATACACTGATTTGAATTAAACTATGCATACTACACAGAGCAGAATATCTATTTCGAAATATCAAGTAAAAGAGAACAAGAAATTGCTATGGTCCCGCCATGCAGGAAATTTTTAAGAACTTCAATCCGAATATCATAACATTGCCTGAAACCTAACCTTCTAACAATAATCCATGTAAGGTAGGAGTATTCCTGTTATTACCCAATTAACAATTCCTTGATTCCTGAATGAAAATTGTCAGACCCAACATAGTAGATACAACAAAGAACAAATCAATCCAATTGGGTATGTTTGAGGAGATAGACAAACTACCCAATAACAATGTCCTACATTCCCAAAAACAAATATTCTTGAACCCAAACATTTCCAAATAACAAAGAGAAAGCAATTCAATTGCCTATGTTTGTTATAGTGAATAGACTACATAATTGACAATTTCCCTCATTTATACTGAAAATTATTGGACCCAACACAGTGGATACAGCAAACAGAAAAACAATAATTCAATTGTTCATGTCTGTATAGGAGATAGACAGACCACACAACTAACGATTTTTTTAATTCCTTGAGCAAAAATTGCCAGAACCAATATGGCTGATACAATAAAAGAGGAAACAAAAATTCAATTGAGTATTGAAGTCTCTGAGTGCAGAGATAAATAGAGATGTAGGCAGATACATATGTATGGAGAGAGAAGGAGAATACCTGCAATAAAACGGAGTGTATAACATCAGCATACTTCACTGCGAGATTCAAAGACATACACCTTGCAGGTGCCACTGCATAGCACCTGACTTTACTCCTATCGATCCCACCAATACTCTCCCTATTGTTCACCACGAGAATCGTAAGCAATGCGGCTATCCCAGAACCCAAAGAATGGCCAGAAAAAGTGAGAGTATACCCAGGATGCCGCTCAACCAGCTCCCTAAGCGTCTCAGACTCCTGATTTAACAGCCAAGTCGCAGATTTGAGCAAACCGTGGTGCACAAATCCCCCATCAAACATCTGCATTCCAAGCCTATTATCCAATAAAACCTTATAATCACTCTCCTTGACCAAGTTTAAGCCCCTAATTGCGAGAACAATGTCTCTGGCATCGTGATCAATGTAGATTAAGTATGGTGGAGCTTGAACCCTTGTGTCCGAATAGGTCACACGCTTTACTACCCAGTCAGGGTTCATTCTATAGCCACCAGAGGGTGGATATTTCGGGTTTCGAAGGTCTTCTTCATAAACTGCAAGAATTACTCTGCAAATTCGAGGAATGGGCTCGAATTCTTCATATGTTGCACAAGTCCATGTCTTGCTATCGTCGTTGCCTATGTATGTGCATCGCTTCCATGCCCATCGAGTGCAGCCTATGCAAACTACGCACTCTATACCGCACGACACAGACATTCTCGCTCTACCTTGCTCTCTTCTCGCTCTTCTGGTGCCGCAGTCAGTTAACTTGTCGTGGTTCTTCTTCTTATGTTTGCTGCTTTCGTAGTGTTTTGGGAAATGGGTTTTCTGATTCTTCTTGGTTTTCTAGAGGTTGCACGGAAACGACATGGAAGCTCCAAATAGAGCTCGGGGAAGAGAAATGGAATGTGAAGGAAAGAGAAGAGAGGAAGGAAACTCATCTTTCTCATGTGGAACCAGGCTGTTAAAAGAAGGGATTCGAAGTAAAGGGAAGATACGGTGGCGAAGCTTCTTGAGAGAGAGAGAGAGAGAGAGAGAGAGGAGGGAGAGGAGAGAGGAGAGAGAAAAGAGAGAGGAGAAAAAAGCAAAAAAAAAAAAAAAAGTAGGAGAAAGAAGACGCCGCCTGGCTCGGCCAGATCCTTTCCTTTTTACTAAACTTTGGAGAAGAATAAAAACTCGTTTTTTTCTCTCGAGTCAACAAGTTACTGCAGGCTACGACTTACTGGTTTCACTTTGATACGGGCTCTCAATTACTGGCTTTCGGTACGAATTGACGGCCAAGATTCACTTTGACACGGGTTGTGCTTGAAGTCTTTACCCAGTGCGAAAGAGGTAACCAGATGATTTGTTTACTAACAAGTCTTTCGCCTCTAAAACGGTCTTAGAAGTAACCAAGACTTAAAAGCGAGCGTGTACAGTATGCTCCCGCGGGATCAGTACTGTACACCATTTCCCTCAATTAGAAGGATTTTTCAATCTGAAATTTTGGGCTACCTACGAATCCCTATGGGTGGTTTCTGAAAGAAAAAAAATTTGAACTTCGAGTTTTCTAATACTTAGATCTCACCCTTCAAAAATTAAACGGTATTTGTTAGATCTTGAGAGCTCTTTTTTTTCAGAAATTAAAGGGTCTTTGTTAGATCTTGAGGGCACTACTTTTTGTCAGATTTTGATTTGGAAATCTTTTTATTGAGCTTAATATGCGTGGCTGCAAGAGTTCAAATGTCCAGATGTCCTAAAATTACTCGTAGATTGGTTTTAACAGCATATACTCTCGCAAGAGTATGAAATCCTTTGGCATACTTAATCATGGATGGGATCTCCCTTTAGAACATTGTGTTAAAGGCCTACTAATTTATAATTTTGAAATTCACTAGGAATTACATTTTAGCATTTGTTTTAAAATACAGTGAAATCTAAGTTTCTAAACATATACAACGTGTTTGATAAGTGCGACTTTCTGGACTTCCATGTTTGATATTATTTTGTGGAAGTTGTAAAGTGGAGCTTTTTTTTTAGTGTTAAAATATGTTTGTTTTGGAAGACCTCCTTTTTATAAAAAATGTTCGAAGAGCAATCTTTCATAATTTTAGGGAGAGTCCCTTCCACTCTCAAAAACTCCATATGACAAACGCACCCTTAGATCTTATCATATAAAAATTGGATAAACTCGATTCAATTTCAAGCATTCATGTTCGAATTCGAATCTTGGTCGGCTAATGATGGCGCAAGCAGATAATGTGCAAAGGTCGGCATGACATGAGCAAGAAGCATACACGACGTGCAATGCCCCAGGGACCTATCAAAAACCTGCAACACCCATCATGATGCATTGGACACGCCCAAGGGTAACCTTGGTAAGTGCTGCAGAGGCTGACCGCTAAGTGTTTGCTTGTATCTTGAATTTCAAATGTTGTAACTAGGGTTTATATTAGGCTCATACCCTTAAGGGGCACATGTGGCAATATACCTCGTAAGTATAAAGAGTTTGAACAAAGTTGGGCTCCAACCCATGTGTCCCTGTGCTTGTGCACTTTTGTTAGTGGTGGTGTTGGGTCGTAGATGCTGAACTTGTGCTCCAAGTAGACCAAGTTTGGAAGACAAAGCCACACATACTTTTTATTTGAGGCACATATATTTTTGATATACATATTATAAGCAGCGTTTGGTACATGAGAAAGGAGAAATACTCCGGACCTTGCAATTTCTGTAATCCTTTGGAGTCCTAAAAATATTGTGTATAGGGTTTTAGTCAGTGGAGCATATACCCAAGGAGGAGCACAAAATTTAATGGATTGTGTTTCAAATGTAAATGTCTTAATACCCAAAAAAAAATTATGAAATCATCTCATCTCATCTCATCTACTACGCGGAATGCTGCCTTGTAATTTTCCAATAATAGACGATATATTTATAGCCGTACCAGGAGACCCTTTTATTGTCGATATTATGTATAGTTTGATAAGGTGGTAGATAAATGTGGTGGTCCCAACAATAATAGTGCACACCCTATCACGGGGTTTTAGACCCCTCCTCTTCCTTTTTGGGAAACGTTATTTTTAAGGGTGCTGTTTGTAGAGAGCCGAGCCATGAAAACTTGAAAATATTGAAAATTTCCGGTCCAAAACGCATTGTAAGGTGCATTATTTCCAAAACTTGAAATCCATTTCCTTTTCATGTCCATGCATCTTGATGTCAAGATGATCAATTTGAAGATATTTAAGCATCAAAACCACCACTTTTAATGAAATATTTTAGGTGGGCTCTAATTTGATTGTTTAGAGCCTCGGCTATATATAAACTTTGTCCTAATCTTAATGAGCCGACCCCATCCCCCTTCATTGACCTTGTTATTTAGTGCAAAAAAACAAGCTCCAGAGTAGGGCTGGCAATGGCCCAGTTGGCCCAACCACGAACTGTGGCCTGAGGGTAAAAAGATTAGGGTCAGGGCCGGGTTCAATGCAACCCGATCCTATATGTTTTTTATTTTTTATTTATTTGTTTTTGGCTCGTCATTGCTTGACCTTATGGGGATAAGGGTCGGGATGAGGCTTGGCCTTAGCTCGTTGCCACCATTAGCTCTAGTTGAGTAAAATTCATTGTTTCAACACAACTAGATTAGAGAGAGAGATTAGTGTTATCCTATGTTATAAAACTCAATCTAGAGAGATTTTTTTTTTGAGTTTTAAGTAGAGAGAGATGTTTTATTCCATGCTTGAAATCTCAATGTGTATATATATTAATGTGACAACTTTGTACTAAAGGTAAATGATATCATCATATACTTATATATATAGGCAGTGATTTCATGCAACAGTTATATAGTATTATAATGCAACAATCTTCAAAACCCATGTTAGGATCATTTGTTTGATCCAAATTTTAAAATATACATTCTTTTCATTCTAATAAATAATCACAAAAAAAGAAAAATTTGAAAATACAACCTCGAAAATATTTTTTTAGCTAAATTAATATAGGCCGTCTATTTTGATAAGATGCTTAGATCTAGGCCTTATAAGAATTTTTTCTTTTCTGATTTTTCTAGATGGATTTATTGTTATTAGATGAACAATGTTAAAAAAAGAAAAAAAAATTATTTTGAGTTTGCAAAGGTTAAGATCTTGAAATTCAGTTAATGAAAGGTCTAGAATTGTTATTGGTGCGGACTCATTTTGACCATATCTAAGGTTCAAATCGATTTATTTTTTGTATTAATTATTGAGATAAAGAGAGAGTGTGTGTAAAATTTTGGGTCATATAAATACTACAAACATGGTTTTCTAAAAGTGTGGTTGCATTATGCTATGATACAACCGTTGTATGAAATCATTGCCTATATATAAT
>NW_006494904.1:2593508-2612809 GCF_000471905.2 Amborella trichopoda
AATGAATAGTAATATGGTAGAATCCTAACCGTCAAATCTTCATCATGTGGTTCAGAATGCATATCTCCATATGAATTTTAATATTTTTTTTAAAAATTGGATCATAATGAAATTTTAGATGTGTGTACTAAAAAATAGGACGCACAATTAAAATATATAAAAATATTTCTCAAAATATAAAGTAACAAAAGTACCCCTGACAAATTACAAGGGTAATTTGGTGATTTTAAATTATTGAAAATAACTGCGCAATAGTGTTAGGTATATATACCCAAAATTTCATCTTAATCCAATTTTTAGAAAAAATATTAAAATCCATATAGTGATTTGTATTTTGAACCACATGATGAAGATCTAACGACTGAGATTCTACTTATATTACTATTCATTATAGCTGTCCAGCTATTAAAACTCTGAACGGATCTAACTTTTATGATTGGAAACTAAAGATTGAGATCACTCTAGGCATTTTGGATCTTGATTTAGCCTTGCGTGAAGATGAACCTCCCAAACCTAACAATGAGAGCGCTACTGAACATAAAGCTAAATATGAGAAATAGGAAAGGTCTAACCGGATGAGCCTCATGATTATATAGAGGTCTATAAGTAAGACTATATTTGATGCTATTTCTGATAAGAATAATACTGAGAGTTTCATGAGCAAGGTATATGAATAATTTGTAGGTCCCACTAAAGCCTTGGCAAACACCCTTATGACAAACTTACTGACCATGAGGTATGATGATCACAGCTCTATTAGGGACCATATTATACAAATGTGCAATATCACAAATCATTTAAAATCTATTAACATGAAGATCTCAAAAGGTTTTCAGGTGATGTTCATTCTCAACTCTTTGCTTGGGCAGTATGATAAGTTCAAGCTTGCTTATAAAACTCATAAGGAAAAGTGAAGTTTGAATGGAATTCAAATTACGTGTGTTCACGAAGAAGGAATATTAAATTAAAATAAGCTAGAAGTTACTCATTTAGCAGAGATTAACTCAGGCAGAAAAGGAACTTTTAGAGCATCAAAAAATAAAGGTTATGGGACACATGCAAATTATCAATTAAAGGGGACTACTCATCAGATTTAGAAACAAAATGATCGGAATGAAAGAAAATGCTTCTTTTCCATGAAGAAGGGCCATTTGAAGAGATATTGCTTCAAATATAAGAAGTAGTTGGAAAATAAAGATATCCATCAACAGTCAAATACTCAATGATGGAGAATGGAGGCTTGTGAAGTCAAATGGAATTGATGAAGAAATAAAGGCGAAATGAGTAGTTACGTTAATTTTAGATGGTTGTTTTGTAATAAATCTGAGAGATAATCTTAATGTGTCAACTGTTGAGCATAATCTTATATTAGTATGAAAATTAGATATTTATAGTTTTAATTTAATTTTCGCTATGAAAATTACTTCTTATTTCATAATAAGCATATTGTAGGTTCTTGAAATTTATGTGATGGTCTCTATAAATTGAATTTGGATTATGTTTTTGGTTAAATCACTTTTATCTCTTCATGTATGTAATGTGAAACATGAAAAAAAATGAGAATTTTTTATGTTGTGACATAAAAGGCTAGGGCACATCCCAAGAGAAAAGCTACAGAGATTAGTCAAGTAAGGAACTTAGTTTGTAACTCAAAATTGCATGATTCTCTACGTAGAGCCCTGAAGAATGCTATTTAAATAATGAATTATGTTCTTAGAAAAAAGCAATATCAGATACTCTATTTGAAGTTATGGGCTAGTAGAAAGCCTAGTTTAAGACATTTGTATATATGGGGATGCTTTGCAGAAGTCGGATTTTATAACCCTTTTGAAAGAAATTAGATTTAATGTCTATAAGTTGTTATTTTTAGGTCTACCAGATTTGTGGAGAATCTTATGGATAAATGCATTTACTTCAAGTTCAGTGGGAGCAGATTCATTATTTTGGTTCTATATGTAGATGACATTCTACGGCCAATAGTGACATTCATATGTTTCATGAGATAATATTTTTATCTTTGATATGAAGGACTTGGGTGTAGCTTCAAGTGTGATTAGCATAGAAATTCACTGAGACAAATCTCAAAGGATTTTGGGACTATCATAAAAGGCATATATTGAGAGGTCGTCAAAATGTATAATATGCTTGATTGTTCTCCAAGTATAGCACCTATTATTAAGGGTGATAAAGTAAAAAATTACAATATCCCAAAAATAACTTATAAAGGAAAAATATGAAAAATATTACTTATGTCTTAACGGTGGGATGTTTAATGTATGCTCATGATTGCACCTGTCCAAATATAGCTTTTGTGGTCAGTTTATTGGCTAGATATCAAAGTAACCAGCTGCTAGAACATTGAAAAGTGGCAAAGAAAATAATGATGTATATGCAAGGGATAAAGAACATTATGCTCACAAAGTAAATTTGATCATCTTGATGTGATTGGACATTCGATTATACATTTTGCTGCTTATCCAGATGATAGGAAGTCACATCAGGTTATATCTTCATGATGGCTGGTGGAGCCGTTCAAAGGTAGACTTGTTGATTATGGTAGCAAAATTTATAGCTTGCTATAAGGCTACCAATCTAGCTTTATAGTTGAAAAATTTTATCTCGAGGCTTTGGGTTGTAGATTTTATCTCCAAGATATTGAGATTATTCTGTGATGATTCCGCTGCAGTTTTCTTCTTTTAAAACAACAAGAGCTTGAACTTATCTAAGCATATAGAAATTAAATATCTTGTTATAAAGGAGAAGGTAAGGAAACTTGTAGTGTCCATTGAACACATCAGTACAAAATTGATGATTGTTGTTACATTAACCAAGGGTTTGAGTCTCAAATGGTTTGTAAAGCATATTGTTCATATGGATTTAATTGACATGTGGGATGCATTTGCTCAGTGGGAGTTCTATTGCTAGCATACAAAATGTGACATGCATTCAGTTTGAGTTATACATATTGGACGCATCAGAGTTCTTGTTTTATATGTATACATAAGAATAACAAGATATAAAGTTTTGGATTGTTTTAAGGTGGGATATGGATTTTACTATAGCATAAAGTTTTTGTCCACCATAAAAGTTAAACGTTGGAGGCTATAGAGAGTGTTGGTGCTAATACTATAACCATGGAACGGCAATGTGTTATTTATAGAATACAATTAGCTTTCATGATTTGGTAGTTTCACTTGTCAAATTTTTGATTTTGAGAGAGTATTTTGCATTTGCTTGAATTGATAATGTATTTCAAGTTATAATTATTGTTAGCCTAAGTGGAAGAATGTTAGAAAATATCCCTAATTTGTGGTCTGATGATAATTATATATACATAATATTCTCTACAATTTAAGTGAGTTGATTATCCAATATTAAGATAAAGATTAGTGATAATCATCTCTCACATTTTCTCTTAAAGATAAATTACTTATGTTGGGTTAGGATAAAGGAAATAAACATAATAGAGAAAGGATAAAAGGTGACGGTCCTAGCTTTTTTTTATTTTCCATAAGGAAGTTTCCCATCAAACTTGGAGGAGAAAAAAGGTGAAGGCCGATCTACCTTTTAAAAGATCAGAACAAGAAGCCGTTTCTTTTTATTGTTGGATCATGGAAGGCATGTTTATATTTCCTATTTTATTCTTGTTTTTGGTAATCATGAACAATGATCCAAAAAAGATTTACATGTTTTTTAAGTTCTTAAATATGTAAATCTGCAGTTTATTTTTACAAGAATTGCTAGCGGCTCCCCCTTGTGAAAATGAAATGTCATATCTATGGCATTTTTAAGAGCTCCCTAAGATCTGGTTCAGCTTCTTGAATAATAAAGAAGAAATCCTGAACCCTATGGCTCATCGCAGTTATACTCATGGTTAAGTTTCCCAGAACGTAGAACTTAGCTTGGGCCTGATTGAGAACATTGGGGTTGCAGGCCCTCTAGCAAGTTGAAAACCTTCTCTCTAATGGGAGCAGGGTGTATTGAGAAGAAGGAGATACGGCTCTGCATGAGATGGAGAGTAGTTTGCAGATTTTGCATATAATAGGGACTTAGAGAGAAGCGAGAGTGTTGCAATTATTTATGGGTTTTGTGAAGGGTGCGGATAGTGAGCGACGTTATTACTACTTCCAGATAGGGAGAAGACGGAGTGAGTAGGGGTGGCAATGGATCCGACCCGAGGGGGAGACTTAATCTAGGTCCGAGTATGCATCCGAAAATCGGACCCGCTGGGTTAGATATGCGTCTTTATTTTGGACCTGAACACTATTCAGGTCTGGGTTTGGGTCCGAATCCGATGAGTCCAAGTCCGGTAATATTTTTCGGGTAGCAATATATGAAATATGCTTAAGAGTAATAACACTATGAGACCCTCCCACACCTATATGAGTAGGATCACCATTAAATTTTGACACAAATATCTAGAAAGTTTTCATATGGGTGTGGGACTTGGGTGAATGGATTTATTGATAACTTTTCTATAGATCTGTGTCAAAATTTAATGGTAATTATTTGGGGTCCTACTCATATGGATGTGGGAGGGTCTCATATATCATTACTGTATGTTTAAATATAATTAAAGGGTGTGGTTTTGTGTAGTTTCTATAAGGTTGCAACCTTAAACAATCCAAATAAGGCACACCTCCAAATTTTATCATGTAATTTTAGAGTAATTTTTTTTAGAAATATTTAAAAATTTATTTTTATATCTAATTATAAAATTTCAAACTTCAAAAATGGTTAAAATCAAATAGATCTATAAATATAAGAAAATCTTGAGAATGGATTGTTTAGATAATGTGTTGCAAATGCACTATTTTTGATACTCAAAATATTTTTTTTTTTCATATTCGTATATTTTGAGGTCGAGATAATTAATTACAGGGTTTTTCAGCATTACAACAACGTTTTCCGATACATTTTTGAAGTGCATCCGTAATTCTACATTTTAATGTTGCAACTTTATATAAACTTTTTCCATAATTAAATACATAGATATTTTAATTTTTGGGTTAGGTCCGACCACGTCCGAGTCCCACATTTTATTTTTGGGTCCGGATCCGGCACTACCCAACCCGACCAATGCCACCCATAGGGCTTTAGGGGTCCCAGTTTCACCCATCAAGTTTGGTGAAAAATCTCCGACCGTCCAAATTTCGTGAAAATCTCCGACCACCAAATTAATTGATGGTGCAAAGGGTTGCAGCCCTACGTATGCGCATACGTAGTTCTCCAATCCTATGAAAACATTTTCCTTCAATTTTATATGAGTGTTCACAGTATGTATAGGCTAATTGTTTACAAAACACCTTATGCCATGTTTTCCATTATAATTGATTCAGTGAATTGTCAAGAGGGAGTACTTTTTCCTTCTCATAAAGTGAGAAGGGAAACCTTTCTAAGTTCTTCTTACAAAATAGGAGTTCTATCCTCTCTTTACCATCAAGCCGTCCATTTTTTATCAAAAGAGCCACTCACCGATTGGTCTTAGATCTGACATTTCAAAATATTTTATTTTTAGCTTTTTTAATACAAATTTTCTGAATATTAAATTTGGTATGTGCCATCTTCTCATTGGGGCTCACCTATAAAAAATATTAACAATAATTTTTTGATAAACTAATGATCAAAATACCGTTTGAAACTTTCAGGATTAGTTTGGTCATTTTATTTTATTGAAAATATTTTTTTTACATTTTTCATTATTGCGAGTTTAATAGAAGAATGGATGTCCAAAATTTGGTGTCAAAATGGCTTATAGAAAAAAAATTAAAAATAAAATAGTATAGAGACGTGACATTGTGATTTATCTTAGCCATCTATTAAAAAATAGAAGGTTGGATAAGGGGAAGGATATAACTTCTATGTTGTAGAGGGAATATAGAAAGCTTTCCCAAGTGAGAAAGCAAGAAAAAAGAGGGGAAGCCATTGCTCTCACACGTTTTATTAAAGGAAAATTGTTTCATGCGGGCTAGACCGCCTTTCTACAATATGCGGTCCCAAGGTATACAACATCCATTTTAAAGATGGATATAAATAAGCGGTTTATCTAAAAACAATTGAAACTAACGGTCCAAATGTTTTCTTAATAGAATTATTATTTTTATTTTTTAAAATTTATTTATTTATTCATATGTTAGAGATTACATGTCCTTAAAAATTAAGTCAAAAAATCCATCTCACAAAATAGATTTTTAGGAGGTGACTCATTTCTACATGGACTCATACAAACTGTGTCCTTATAGAATTACCACGAGCAAACTTGGAATCAAATAATTACTTGCATTTGAAATTTAAATTTTAAATTTTAAATTTCATGATGAAAATTTAGAAAAAAAATTAGGGTTAATGAGTATAATGATGTGAAATTTCATCCAAACATCTGATAGCCATTGTGTGAGACAAATGGCTAGCTCTCTCTTATCTCGTGAATATCTCTCATCAATTATCCAAATAAAATCAAGGAGAAGCTTAAAGCACTCTTTCCTATAGAGTTGCTATATGAGCTCCTACATCATAGCCCTCTCCAAACATGATTCATTTTAGAGTGAGGAAACACTTTTAGAGAGTGGCATGCCACCTTCATTTTAATCCAGAGAGAGAGGGGCACACCCCTTATGGAGGTCCATGGAGTTAAAGTATAGTGATTATTGGAGCCCATCTTCCTCCTTTAGCCAAGGAAAAAGTTTATATAAGGATGCAAACTACGGATGCACCTCAAAAATCCATCGAAAAAGGTAGTTTTAGTGTTAAAAAACCTTTTGATTGATCATCTCGACATTGAGAAGTATGATCATGAAAAATAAAAAGATTTTACGTCTCAAAAATAGTGCATATTGCAACATATTATCTACACCATCCATTTTTAAGATTTTAATATGTTTATAGATCTACTTGACTTTAACCATTTTTTAAATTCAAAATTTTATAATTAGATATAAAATTAGATTTTGAGATAATCCTAAGAATATTTTACATCAAAATTATATATCATGATAAAATTTGAAGGCGCACCTTACCTCAACAACTATGGATGCATTCGAATGCCAACTGCACCCTTTAGCCAATGCATTCAAAGAGTGCCCTCTTTCACCACCTACGTCATCCTTTTCTTGCCGAAATCAGCCATTAAAAGCAGGGGTAGTAAAGACCCCGGGACCCGACGTTTGGACCAGACCTAATGGGTCCAATTTTTGGACCCATACCTAGATCCAGGTCGGGTCCTGGTCCAATATTACTATTCGGCAACACATGCCCGACCCGAATAATAATATTATCTAAATAATATTTAATATATAATAATTTAATAGTACTTAATTAATATTTAAATAAGATATCTATAGATTTTGTAATAATACATGTATATATTTGACATAATATTTGAGTATATTTAAATATTTTGTTTGAGATTTTTGGGTTAGGTCCAATTGGGTTTGGGTCTAAGTCCGGGTCCAGGTCCGACCTGATGTCACCCCTAATTAACAGCAAGATGTGTCCTTTACCCTTCATTTTATATTGAATATTCTTGCTCATTTGGTTCCTAGATCGATAGCCGTGATGCCTAGTCCATTCCTCCACACTTTGACGCAGTTTCTTGAAGTTTTTCTTAAGTTTTATTTGCTGAAATTTCTGAGTATTCTCACTTCATAACAGCCAGGAAAAAAATGTTCCTAGTGAGCTTAGAGTACGTTTTTTAAGCTCTCACTATGCCAAAATTTCCTCACTTCCATGCTTAGTTGTCTGCTCACTATTGCCTGCACTATTTTACATACCATCACGCACACTCTTAACCCCACACATTGCTTTTAGGCCCTTCTTGAGAAGTTATTGTTATTTTGAGCTCCTCCTTTGTGATTAAGCTTTTTGGTGCACGCTTAACTCTGAATAACAACAGATCTTGAGCTATTGGTAGTAGACATAGTATAGAATGTATACGAGTCTTTGGTGGTAAACCAGCAACTTGAGCCTTGAAATTGGCTTTCCATGATTCAAGATTAATGTCCACATATTTGGTCATGTTTATGTAAACTAGAGATTGAGTTTATGTGAGTTTGTAATTCATATATATATATATATATATATATATGTTTTATGAATTTTTTTTAAGGGGTTCAAATGTTTGTTATAATGGCATTGTATTGCCTTGTTCTCAATATTTATAATGTCAACTTGAGTGGGAGCTGAGTTGGAACAAAGTGAGGTCATGTACATGTTATTTTTAATAGAAATAAAGTTCAAACACTTTATTTTTTAGAAAGGGAAAGGAACTTTTGAAAAAGATAATTGTCCTGCACTAATTTGTAGTGGTTCTTTTCATTGTATATATAATGGAGATACAATGGTATAATATATACTTTCCTATTTTGTTACAGGTAATATATACTTTCCTATCTTGTTTCGTTCTCCTCTCAAAAAGAAAGTGGTTGAATTTTATTTCTATTAATTTTAAATGTATGTAATGCCAATTATGTGTTGAAAGTTTGGAGTACTTGATAAAATTTCGGTCAAGGTCATTATATCTGGTCAAGGTCACTATATCTGAATAATCTTGTATTCTGACAAAGTAAAATTTTAGCTAGTTGTATCCTTGTACTTAATACACTCATCTTTTACAATATTTTTATTCGGAGTTAATATTCCCCATGCATTGTATCCTTGTACTTAATACACTCATCTTTTACAATATTTTAATTCGGAGTTAATATTCCCCATGCATCCTTCATGTTTTTACTAGTTTTGTGATCTCCTACACACATTACCGATGTCCCTTTCACGCTTTCCGTTCACACTTTATACTGTTCATGTATGCTTCAAATTTTCCTGAAGTTTTGTGTCTACATATAAAATATCTTTGTATTTGTGGCACAGAGATACCTTTCTAATACCATTTTGTAGATTTTTATTATTAATTTTGCGTGGTGTACTAATTTATTTATAATTCTCAAAACGTAAAACATAAAAAATTAGAAGATATTGATATCATATGGTAAAGAAGGGTTTAATTGCATATTTTGATTTTTAATTTAGTAAATTGATGATTTTCAAATATGGTAGGATCAATGTAGTACATTAATTGAGAGAAGAAATCGGAGGAGATTATGTAATGTGGCATGTGGCACGTCTCCACCTATCCACGTAACATTTTTGGAAAGAATGTTTATCTTCTTGGTTGGCTTATCTGGTTAATGGATAAGGTTGAATATTTTAGATATTTACTAATTCTTTAAATCTCTCACCTCATAACACTCTTTAGATTGACGGTTGAGATTTGATCATACAAGGCAAAATCTACGACAAAATCTATAAAATGGAGATATTCCTGTAAAATGAGATATGTATTTTTTTTTTCTCTTAAACAATTCTCTCTCTACCCTAAATTCCCCTTTCTCTAAATTCCTATCTACCCTAAATTCCCCTTTCTCTAAATTCCCATCTCATCAAAATGGGAGACAAGCCCAATTTTATCATTGTATGTCTCTCTAAATTCCCATCTCATCAAAAGGGGAGACAAGCCTCAATTTTATCTTTGTATGTCTCTCTAAGTTGCAGTATATTATGCCCCAATTTTATCTCTATTCCATTTTGTCCCAATTTTATCTCTATTCTCTATTCACTCTCTATTCCACTGTGTGGATGGCAAAGGGTTTTTTTGGCACGCACCACCTCTACTGCACTTTGTGGGTGACAAATGTATGTTTTGGTGACACGCACTACCTCTACTCCACTTTGTGGGTGGCAAATGTATGTTTTTGTGGCACACAAATGTATGTTTTGGTGACACGCATTACCTCTACTCCACTTTGTGGGTGGCAAATGTATGTTTTTGTGGCACGAATCACCTTTATTCCATTTTGTGGGTGGCAAATGTATGTTTTGGTGACACGCACCACCTCTATTCTACTTGTGGGTGGCAAAAGGTTTCTTGGCACACACCATTTCTATTCCACTTTGTGGATGGCAAAAGGGTGAAACCTCTTGCTAGTAGATCTCTCATTCTCTATTTCATATTCATCTCTCATCTCTTTAAAATCAAATTAAGAGGCTTTATGAAAGTGGATGGTAAAAGGGTGGAACCCCTTGTTAGTAGATCTCTCCTTCTCTCTTTTCATATTCATCTCTCATCTCTCATCTCTTTAAAATCAAGTTAAGAGGCTTGATGAAGATTAAGCCATTAAGTGGATTGTTACCATAGTAGAGAAATCAATATACCGATCATAGATCCCGAGCACCATCGAAAGGAGGAGACTCAGTGTGGGGTGTACTAGACCTGGTTGAAGTAATCTCCGGCAATTTTACATTATTAAATATTTACTTCTCTTATCATAAAGCAATAAATTCTAGTTTTGCTTCTTGAATAAAGAATTATATTTGATGAGGTAGCAATTGAGAACCGATTTTATTTTTATTTTATTTTATTTATTTCAAGAGTGATTTGATTATAATTGGATATTGTAAGTGATCTTGCCGGTGTAGGGGTAAAGAAATTTTTAAATATATATACACCGTGCTTTATCATAAAGTTCTTTCATTGGTATCAGAGCAAGGTTGATATTTGAAGCCATTAGATATTTTTTTCCTTTATTGAGTCGAGATCATGCTTGGGAACGAGATGTAAGAAAGCTACTAATCTTTGTGGTCAAGTAATACACCCCGATTAAGAATTATTGAAGTATTCAAAACACCAAAAAATACACTTTGCAGAATGAGTATTCTGTTCTATTTTGGAGTAGTTATATGAAGACGATAATGCTTTATTTCTTTGCTGTATACTGAGTGATTTTGTGTGTCTTTGAGAGTAAGATATACCTACAAAATTTCAATAGAAGATCCGAAGGGAATTAAGAGTTATGTATTCAAGATTGAAGGGTGTCAGTTTTGATCCTGTAAAATTCATGAACTGTCATTTGAGTTCCGTGATTGTTTCCACTAATGATATAATTTTTATTTCTTACTAAAATTTTATTGTGACTTATAAAATTGAGTCTACTTTCAAAGAAAAAAAAAAAATTCATCAAGAAATTATTTGTGGTTTGAAAGATATGATCAATTTGTTGAAGGGTATGCAAGTGTTTTTTCTGCAACAAAAATTATTTCCATGACTTTGAAGTCAAGATTTTATTTTTATTCTTAACAGAATATTTTATGGCTCACACTAAGTTTTTAGACTTCAATTTTGAGCCTAGTCTCTAATGAAATTATTTGAGAGAGAAATATATGTGGGAAGAGAGGAATAAACATTTTGGATTGAAAAAAGGTCATCCTGAATTTTCTGCAATAATGGTGTACTCTTCATTGAGACTTAAAAAACTATAATTATCAAGCATACTTAACAGAGTGATATGAGGCTTGTAGAAATATATGTGCCACCAATATGTGTTTATTTTTAAACAAAATTAGTTTGAAAGGAAAACTCTATAAGGATAGAGATAAAATACAATTTTACTAGACAATGTTCATCCTGAAATTCTGCAGAGATATTCAGCTTGATTTTCCACTGAGAAAATTACATTATGATGTAAAAAGTCACTAAAAGGTAGACTCATTAAATGATGTGATTTAGAGATGGAACTAATCACTATTTTATATTTTTGAGTATATTTCAGTACTCAAAAAGATTTGGAGAGAACTCTTTATGAGTTGAGAGATATCATATTTTTATTATGGGATGCTCATATTCTATTATGCAGTAAATTAAAAGATGTAGCATGTTAATGTACATCTTTGGATTCTCAGTAATGGAGACCTTTTTAAGGCTCATTTAAAAAGGGTTTTATAGTGTGTCATGCATATATTTTATTATAATAAAACTTTAGAGAGAGGTAATACAGAGCTGGCAAGGTACGACACATTATATGAAGAGTGTTCGATATGGGAATAACAAAAAGAAGAAGAAACACAATACCTATAACATCATCTTGGTTTATTCGAAATGAATGGATACATATAGAAGCTTGGAGATAACAAAGAAAAGTTAAAGATTAATGGGAGAATCAAATTTGTGATATTTGAATTGATAGGATGAAGAAGATTTTTCTTCACGGTGTGAGAAAGGGAGAATCCAAGTGCCGAAGAGATGGATACATTGTGACATATGAAATTGAAGATCAATATATTATTCATCACTTATGTGTTCTTTCAACATCGCCAAACGATTGTAAAAGCAATGAATCAAGAAAGTCCAAGTACCACACTACATGGTTTTGAGGTATTAAATATATCCTACATTACATGGTAAGGTCATATAAGGAACGATGATTCAGTTACTTTTTATATGCTTTGGTTATATTTTGGCTAATTGTTTTATGAATATGTATAGAGTACATGAACATTGAGTGATATATGCTAACAAATTTGAAAGAGCCTATTTATAAATGCCATGTGTTATGGCGCTACCATGTGTTATGGTGCTTCCTAGTGCTAAGAGTACGAACTACTTAAGGTAGTGACACACATGAAGATGTGATTTGATCAAGGGCTTGGAGTCCTAAGTATGAAACACGAGAGATGGGGATGTCTCATTCAAATATGCAAGCATGAAGGGAGTGTTATGATGGAACTTAGTCTTAGTGACCATTCTCCCGATAATGTCCAGTAATATGATGCGTTGCATGTGATGATGATCTCTTCATAAAGCCTCTATATTTTGCCAAAAAGAAATTTTTGTCAAGATTTTGATAACCATTATTTAGTCATGTTTTGTTTTAGATAAAATTATAATATGAACTTTATGAGTTGTTTTTGTAGCTGTAAACATGACTTGATAGGTGAATACGGTAAAATAATTTTTGAAGACTAAACATATATTATAATATTAAATTGAATGTTTCGAAAAAACTCTATAGTTATGTTAGATCCACTAATTCTTTATGAAAAATCATTTTATATAGTCATATTATTATCTAACAATTACTTGTGTATACCAAGTCAATTTTTGTAAAAGGGAGAAAACCATTATGCCTTCAATGTATTTATAAAATTGAGAGAAAGATTATCATGCATGGGTTTTTTTTTTTAAAATACTCATACGCCTTGACTCATGTTTGTAGTTATTTAGAATCCTAGATTACCTAAGACCTTGAACTATATGGAATATTGTAGGAACACTATCTTGTTAGGCTTCTTCGACACATGTTATATTGATTAGATAACTTGGTTTATATGAATTTACTACCAAGATGACTAGTGGGTTGAACTTTTGTGGTTTATAAAGGTTTTACATATTGTGAAACCAATATGCATTGAATTACTTATTGCATGAGACTTCTTATGCTACCTCTTGATATAGACATAAGAATGTTGATAATGTATATATTGTATGTGCAATAATTGAGTGGGAGTTGTTACAGTCCCATATTTTTTTAGCTGCTTGAATATTCAGATAAACAGACGCAAGCTATTTCAAGAATTTGTATGATGTGAAGTCTACCTCTGGATAATTGTTCACGCTTAGAGGGAGAACAACTTTTTGAAAATAAAAAAAAAAGGATGCGGTGATATTATCCATCCTAGAGACAAAATATGTGGCATGTTATTTGGCTGCCAAGGAGGTCGTATGGATTAATAAATTTCTTAATCGACTTGACTTTCAACTCGTGCGTTGTGAGGCAGTGAGGATTTTCTATGATAACACGGCGGCGATATATATGTAAAAGGGAGTGACAATTCCATAATAACTCCAAACGTATAAAACTAAATATTCCAGTAGAAGCACCTAGTGTTTGACAGCCAGCAGGAACAACAGAATATGATGTTGTTCACCGATGGAACCCAGGTGTGTGGCGTTGGTTGTATGGCTAAAGAAAGAAGCGGCTTGTTTGAAGAACTCCTTTAAGCTAATGAATATATGATCCCATGCGATGAGGATACATGATGATTTTCTGTGACATAAGGTCCATGATTCGCGCCGCGATATGAAATATGGACTGACTACTTTCAGGATGAGATCCGAGCAGCAAAGAAAAGAGGCGTTGCCTCTATGAGTCGTGATGATTTTCTTTGACATCAGGTCTATGATTCGTGATACGATATGAAATATGGACTACGACTACTTTCAGGATGAGATCCGAGCAACAAAGAGAAAGAGGCGTTGCCTCTATGAGTCTTTTTGTGAAAGGATTGATGACGAAAGCCATGATTAATGTATTGAGAGAGATTGTTATTGGGATAGACATATGGGGATGAGAAAAAATAAGGAAGATATATTGTAAGGTCTTCAAAGGCCAAGTGAAAGATGTTCGGTTTATGTGGCCTTGAAAGGCCTTATGAGCGCTTGTATGAACATTTAATATAGTTGAACATAAACTCAGTTGGAGTGTGGTCCTTTTATGGACCATACTAGGCAAATATTATTTGCTGATACTCGGACTAGGCTCGACGAGCTAGGCCAGCAGAGGTTTGGAAAAACTCATGATACTTGGGCATAGGGATCTACCGAGAAGGGTTTAATAGGTTATCCCTCGATGAGGCTGGAGTATGCTCAGATGAGAGCCAAGGGATTGTGTGGTTCTTATGTGTGTTGAATAGCCTTTAGAGACAGGCCTAAAACCTCATCGTTATATCATCACACAACATGTACATATATAGTCGTTTTGAGATTCACCAATGAGGGTGAAGCGTGTACATGTACGAGAGATTGCCCCATGTACCATAGAGTCATGGTTGCATCATAGTCTGGAAGACTATGATTTTTGTCTCTAGGGGAGAATGGTTTATCTTTTAGGTATATAGGTTACATATTTTAGATATTACTAATTCTTTTGAATCAAGATTGATCAAATAAATAAGATTTGATATATTAAAATATAAGCTTTCTTTATTGACGAGGATAGATTTAAGAAATAGAATAGATTTAGGAAAGAGAGGATAAGGCTAGCTCATCTCTTTGAATCTTGATAGTGGATCAAAAAGATGGATGACTCAAATCTCTCACCCCATAAATCTCTTTAGATCGGCATAAAAAATCTTTCAATTACCATAAAATGAGATATCTATTATATTTTTTATCTCTTTAACAATTCTCTCTCCCTAACCTAAATTCACCTCTCTTCCAAATGGGAGGCATGCTCCAATTTTATCTCTAAGTTGCATTATGATTCATCTCTCTTCCAAAGGGGAGGCATGCCCCAATTTTATCTCTAAGTTGTACTATGTTTTGGTGGCACACACCACCTCTATTCTTTATGGGTGGCAAAGAGGTGGAACCTCTTGCTAATAGATCTCTCCCTCTCTCTTTTTCATATTCATATCCCATCTCTTTTCATATTCATCTTTCATCTCTTTAAAATCAAGCTAAGAGGCTTGATGAAGATTAAGCCATTGAGTGGATTTTTGTCATAGCAGGGAAATCAATATATCGATCATAGATCCCGAGCACCATCGGAAGGAGAAGATTCGGCGTGGGGTGTACTAAGCCCGGTTGAGGTAATCTCCGACAATTTTACATTTTTAAATATTTACTTCTCTTCCCATAAAGCAATAAATTCTAGTTTTATTTCTTGAATAAAGAATTGTATTTGAAGAGGTAGCAATTGAGAACCAATTTTTATTTTTATTTTATTTATTTCAAGAGTGGTTTGATTATAATTGGACATTGTAAGTGATCTTGCCGGTGTAGGGGTAAAGAATTTTTTAACTATATATACACCGTGCTTTATCCTAAAGTCCATTCAGTATATACTAATCACTTCATCTACTATTAACATTTTAATAGAGTCATGTCTGCATACAATATGTATAGATTTACCGTTATATATGTCATTGCATGCTCTCGCAATAGTAGCATGATTATCACAATATATTATGATCGCTGATATTGTTTTTGGCCATATGGGTGTATTATAGAATATGTTCTTAGCCGTCATGCTTCTTTGCAAATAGTGTTAAAGCAATAATTTTGGATTATGTAGTGAAATACACGTGTGTTTAGTTGACTCCAATGCTATTGTAGCACTTGCTAGTATTAGAATCCATGTGGATGTTGATAATGAGCCTTGGATTTTCCATGTTCCAATTTGCATCACCATATCCTTCCAATACTTCGCGATAACCCACAAAATATATGTCACAATTTATAGTACCTTTCAAATATCTGAATGCATGAGAGATTGCTTCCCAAAGCTCTCTATGGGGGCAACTTATAAATCACTCAATGTTAGGCGTCGTGCTGCTCATTGCACACATTAAACTACCAATTACCGTAGCATAGTATATTTGAGATATATATCTCTCTTCAATCTTTTTTAATTTCATATGAGAATCTTTCAGGGTAGGGATTGTTATTATCAGTATGCTCAAACTTATGGAGCATTTTCTCCATATAGTGAGATTGTGTTAATATTAGTTAGTTTTCTCACCATTTTGAAACCTAATAGCACATAAGCCTCTCCTAAGTCCCTTATCTCCACAATTTTTAGATTAGAGCCAAAATTAGGATGTGGTCTACATATAGACATATTATGACACATTCAGAATTTATTTATTTACTGTACACACATTTACCATTCTTATTTCAAAACTTATCATTGAAAGAACTTATGTTAATGCAAACACAATGGTTGAAATAATTTAACCTACAAAATTTCAATGATATTGTTTTTTCTTTTTTCTTTTTTTAATAAATTAACAGTAGGAATGGAGGGTGAGACATTACATTGAGGCTCCTGGCCCCCAATGATCGTGGCCCCGACCACCCTGTTCCCGACATAATAGACAATTGGACTGCGCGAACATAGTCCATAAGTATTTGCCACACACATGGTGTTTCAAACCTAAGATAAGTTCATCCTAGTAACCCTATAACCAGAGCCACAGCCAAGAACCCAAAACCTGTACCTGATTTTTCGTAGTCCCTAGGGAATCGTAACCCACATTTTAGAAGGGCAATCTAGATCTCTTGACTTCTCATGTTGCCTGGAATAGAACTATGTTCCTTCTATAAGATCAAGATCAAGCTAAAGGTAAACTCTGACATCCACAGGCACTCATAAGGGCAAGTTATAGATGCTTCTTAATGGAAGAAGAAAATGAAAGGAAAAGAACTTGTAACTCATTGGACCTAAATGTTAAGTACAAGTGACTTGGGAACATAGGATACCCTAACACTATATGAGCTTTTCAAATAAGGATACCCTAACACTATATGAACTTTTCAAATAAGATATTTCAAGGGGGGTGGAACATGCATATGAATGTAATAGATATGTATTGAGTGCTCTCAAGATTCCTTGTTATTGGATGCCTGACTTTCTCCGTCGAAAGGTTGGAGATCTTTTCTTATTTTTATTTTTATTTTTGATAGGTTTACTACGTGACCTTTGTCAGCAGTTACTAAGGCTTGTGCTTAGTCGATTGCAATGATAAGGATGCGATTCAATAATCAGATTCCCAAACGAAATGATTTTTATTTTTTTTACCCTAATGCATGCCCGGTTTTTTCATATAGATTAGATTGTTAGCTTTTTTGAAGGTGTCAGTGGGTGAGATTAAAAACCTAGGTGCTACCATCACGACCCGGCCCCTTTCCTAAGTAAGGCTTCTTTGATATAAAGCTAACATTCAGATGGCAATGTTCATTGTTCAACCTAGAGGACCAAGAGGATGTTGATGGTTTTGAGTAGACAAAAAGAACTCAGTAAATTATTCTCACTGCTGGTAATTAATTTATGCATGCTAGCCCTTACGAATACCCAATTCATTTTCTATAGAAGATAAGTAAGAGAAGGAAACTGAGAGAGAGATGTCCCCCTCTTCTCAATCTCAAGAGAGAGAAAGACAACAATCTCGAATCAAACACACTATGCAAAATGTAAAAAAGTCCGACTCCAAGGAAAAACGACATGTATGAACAAATGTTTCTCATTTTCTGAGGGTCCAGACAAGATGATGGGACCCAAAAAACCCTAATTTTTCTTCCTTGATACTGGTGAAATGATCAACAAGTGGTTTTATTTATTATATTCATACAAACTGGCTTTTGTGGGAAAATGATGAGAGAAAATGTACAAATACTTAAAACAGAGACGGTACTGATGGGAGGTACTCAACCTCAATCTTGATCAGCACAACCAAACTAAACAAAGATGGGAAGGCTAGAACTTGTTAAGATTTGGAGTTCTTTTGGTTTGGGGAGGTAGGCATATAATGCTACTTAAAAAATCATACGGGTTATACTAATTTTTGATACTATAATCATGATAGAATTAACTACTATAGGACCCTAAACTATCTATGTATCTCTACATTATTAAGCATTACATGGCATTCAAGATGGAAAATGACATCCGAGTTGCCATTGTCTCAGAAAATAAACTCTGATTTGGGTTCAAACCTAAACAAACTTTAGAGTAGATAGATAAGGTCTGGTCATACGATCTCAACAAATTAAAGATGACATAAATCAAGCCAGAAATAATACGACTTGAAATCCCTGAACTTCAAGGAGGGATTGGTGAAACTAATCAAAGATTGTAACAATACAAAAATATTGATAGATGAGAAAAGGGTGCTTACAATCTCATAGCTCTAGTACCAAATCTCATTCTAGGGATAAGCTCTAAGTTCGACTCCAGTTGTCGATCCCATATGCAGGGACCAATTTCGATACAAGACCCATGACTTGAGGGCACATGATTTCAGTACTAAGGTCGATTTTATCGAATTTCAAGAAGAGCTCCAAAGAGAAATCAAAATTATGATTGACATCTCAATGTTCCACTACAATGTCGCATTAAATGTTTGATTAATTGGTTCATTAAAGAAGATGAAGTCCCTGAGCAAATAGTGGAGCTTCATCACCACCTATTGAAATTGCCTTTGAATGACCTATTGAAATTGCCTTTGAATGATGCTTTGAAGAAAAAAAGATTGAGGTCAATCCTCATCCAACTCTAGGAAAATGATGAAATATATTTTTATTTTTTACTTTACAATTTTATGGATACTAAAATTCGGATATGGTCTTTTTTTATTTAGTTAGGGCATTTATGTCTTTTTAGTTGTAAAAAACTGTAGGGCAGAATTGAAAGTTCAATTTTTAAAAGTTGTAAGAATGTGATTTAATATTGTTTAGTGGATTTTTATTTATTTTTTTTGAAATTTAATAAGGAAAAAATTCATATAAGGTCCCAACCATAAAATGTAGAATTAAAGGTGCACCAAACAAATCCATAATAAAAATTCGTTTGGATGCTGGAAAACCCTCTAATTCATCATCTCGACATCGAGATATATGAATATGAAAATAAATAAATAAATATCGACATCGAGAGAGCTATATATATATATATATATATATATATATATATAAT
>NW_006494904.1:2613205-2663711 GCF_000471905.2 Amborella trichopoda
AGAGACTATATATATATATATATATATATATATATATATATAAAAGATTTTGGGTCCACAAAATAGTGTATCTTGCAACACATCATCTGGACCGCAAATTTTTAACATTTTTATGGCTTTATAGATGTACTTGATTTGAATTATTTTTAGAGTTTAAAGTTTTATAATTAGAGATAAAAATAGATTCCCAAGCCAATCTTAAAAAAAATTTATATCAAAATTACATTTATAATAAAATTCAAAAGTGCGTCTTAATTTGGATTGTTTAATGTTGCAACCTTATGCAGACCACGCCCTTTAATATATATTGATTGGAGTTTGATAAGGAAAGGTCTTGTTTTTGGGTTTTCTTCTATTATATAACTGTTACACAAGATAAAAACATAGAGGACTGGGCGGGATTGAATTTGGGGCTTCCTCGTGACTAAGGCCTAGGCCCAGACGTGGCCCTTCTCTAGGGCTACATTATGACCCATGTCGGGGACCGGAACCGAGCAAGGCTGAACTAGCCCATTTCCAGACCTAAGTATTCATGGAAGTAGATTCCGGAACCAAAAATCTTGTAAAATTTTATTATACTCATTGTCAAAGTAGACTTTGGAACCAAAAATCTTGTAAAATTTTATCCTACATATATTTACTTTTATTTAGAAGCCCTTTATGCTGATTTTCCCTTCACATAAGACTAGCTAGTGGAAATTCTCCTAGTTATAAAGGATTAAAGATTTTAATTTTGGATGTGAATTGTATAAGGCTGAGGCCCTAAACAATTAATGCAAGGTGCGCCTTCACAATAGTGTCAAAATAAACAATTAATGCAAGGTGCACCTTCACAATAGTGTCAAAAGATACAGTTTTATGCTGAAAATCTTTATGATGACTTAAAAATTTATTTTCATCTTCAATTATAACATTTAAAGCTTCAAGTTAATGTAGAGATGATGGCATTCGGAGGGTTTCTTGACATGAAAACAATTTTTTTTAGTAAATTTTTGAGGAGCCCCTAGTTTGATGCTCAAACTTTGAATGGACCTTTTATCTTAATTTCAACGATTTTAATTTTTATGCAAGAAAAAGTATGGGTATAAGACAAACAATGCGCAATTCTCGTTTCCTTTTAGCACTTTAATCAAAAAGTTATTCTATTTCGAGGGGAAGAAGACCACACACTCTATTGCTTTTCTCCAATGGTACCTCCTCTCTACTCTGACTAGCTTCACTGTAGACGCAAGGGGCATTTCGGTGATAAATGATAATCAATTTCCCATGTCCCATGCGCACCCTGCCCAAGACATATAAATGCAAACCTGTATGGAAGACCGAACCAAAGCTACTCACCCCCAAACAAAATGGAGAATTTATTCCACAATTTGCCCTAAAATACAAAAAGAGAAGAAACCCCGACAAACCTAGCCCTAATAATTACAAGCTGGGCTTTTGAGTAAAAGAAAAAAAATTCTAAAGGTCACAAAGGGAAAAGGCCAAAAAAAAAAAAAAAAGAAAAAAAGACTCAGGCAAAATAGAGAGAGAGAATATCATGTAGAAAAGAGGGGAAAAGCAGAAGCACAAGAGAGTGAAACTGTAGTATAGTTTAGAGATAACATATTGCAGAGACAGATTCGGCAAGTTTGGGAGAGTAAGAGAACAATCACTGGGTTTTAAAACACTCACATATACAATTATACATAGAGAGAGAACGAGGGAGGGAAAGAGAAATGTAGAGAGAGAAAAAGGGGAGAGAGAAGAGATGCGTTGTTGTGTCAAAAGACTTACGTCCAAAAGTAATGGAAGAGAGCAGAAAGAGGAGAGGGAGATCGATAAAAAAGAGAGAATAACGAGTGAGAGAGAGCGAAAGTCAAAGCGTCGAAGGATGCGATCAGGGGTGGGCCCAAAAGTAGGCGAGGAGGCCAACTAGGGGCGCGTTAATATAGGTGGTGGGTTCGGACAATTGAAAGATCTGCCTCGAGTCCGGGAACGAGTCGGTGCGGTTGGGCCCACCAACCACCGCGCCCACCAGCAAGTTGGGGTTGGGTCCCGGCGCGAGGTAGTAGCGGGTGCCGGCCTTGCAGCCAATACGAGCCGGGTGCGAGGTGAGGGAGGGAAGCGAGCTGGCCCTGTGGTGTATACGCCGTGGAAAACGCTCGCCGTATCCCACCATGTACGACATACGCATCGGATTATCCCCCAGTATGTAGTCCACCTGTTTATTCAAACACACACGAATCAAAGAATTTGCTTGTTAATTTTCTATGGTCCACATCCACATCCACATCCTCTTTAGCCTAGTCTATGGCGGGCCAGCCCTACAACGATTAGGGCAGGGTAGGACCAGGGCTTTGTTGGCATAATCACTAAAATGGATAGGTAATCCAAATCAGACATCATAAAAACTAGATTGATGAATTGGCGGTCTAAATTTTCACTTTTTTATGTGGAAAAAGCAATGAATCACCCAAAAAAATACGTAAAAAAAACAAAAAATTGGTGAATTGGCCAAAAGCTAATCTAAATGGTTGTGTGTAGAGAATCTTTATTGTGCCCAGAACCGAGGTTTCCTCTTAAACTCGAACATTTTTATATATATATATATATAGAATAAGAACCGGTTGACCGGTTTTCAAATCGGACCAAATGATTTCGTACTGACCCGGCATTTTTTAAATCAGAGGTGGGGTGAGGCTGGCCGCGTTGTGGCCCCAAGGAGATCTTAAAAAAGGTCGGGTTTAAATATATTTTAAAAGAAGTAGGTTGGTTATCATAATACGTGCCTTCACAAAAAGAGTTTAATGGGCTAAAACGCTCACCTGGCGCTTGGCAATTTGCTTGAGTCGAGCGGGGGTAGCTGTTACATCCCCACCACAAGGCACGTGCTGGTTGGAATGGCTCATATAATTGGAGTACGCAAGCAACAGAAACGAAAGCGCCGTTACATGTTGCATATTGCTTCCGCCCGTCTTAAAAATCAACCCTCCTGCATAATAACAAACCGTTATAACACCTAAAAAAATACAATTCAATAGCGGAATCAATAACAACTAAACCAAAGTAGTATCTTCGATTGTACGAGCAATAAAGCGTATATTTAATGAATAAAAGGGTCGCATGAGAGTACAATAAAGCGTATATTTAATGAATAAAAGGGTCGCATGAGAGTACAATAAAGCGTATATTTAATGAATAAAAGGGTCGCATGAGAGTACAATAAAGCGTATAATTTAATGAAATAAATGGCGCCGCTCTTTTAGCTCTCGCTCTACCCCCCGTTCCCACCAAAAAAAAACACGGTTACAAAATTAAAGTATTTTAACCATAGAACAACACAATTAAAGTATTTTAACCAAAGAACAAAACAATTAAAGTATTTTAACCCAAGAATAAAATGAAAGTATTTTAACCAAAGAATAACACAAACCAGGTGAATAATCAATCTGACGATGAGATGAGCCCGGCAACAAAGAACAAATAAAAGTGTCCGCGTTCAACTTGAAAGACTCCAAATAGTATGCCTTCCCTATCATAACTTCCTGTACATGAAAAAAAAAAATGTAGAGAGAGAGATTTTTAAAAGGGACTAAAATGGCCTCAACAATTAGTAGTAGTAGTAGTGGGCATTTTTTTACCTTGGAAATGAGGACGTTGATACCGGCGTGCTTGTTATCCCAACCGAACTCGTTGATGGTGTCGTCCGCACCCAAGACCTTCTCGTTTGTCTTTATGTATTCTCTGTAAGCCCGCTGCTTCGAGGCCTTGTGGAGCCATGCCGCTGCCCACAACAATTCGTCCTGCTCACATGAAAAGTACGTGTGGGATGAGAGAGAAAGCCAATGACGTGTGAGAGAGAGATGCCACATAGGACACCACTGTGCCAAAAGGGCAAAGGGCTCTTTTCTTTTTTTTTTATCAACGGTCGGATATCGTGGTGTATTCACCTGGTAACCGTTGAAATCGCAGTAGAAAGGGCAAACGGCTGAATTGAGGCTCTTGCTGTAAGCCCCCCGGTGTTTGTCCGCAAACTCGAACACCTTCTCAAAGAGAAATTAAAAATTGGAGGAAAGCATCCTAGAGAGAGAAATTGAATTGAGGAGAGAGAAAGTGTGCCTACACTCATCGCTCGGTCGAGAAGCAGGCGAGCGTAGGCGGGGTCGCGCTCCCGGAAAACGATAGAGGCGGCGGCGAGGGCAGCGGCTGTCTCGCCTGCTACGTCAGACCCTGGGTGGTCCTTGTCCACCTTATAGACCGTGCGCAGAGTGTCCATGTCTTCGGGCCGTTCCCAACAGTTGTGATCGGAAAATGCATCCCCTACCTGAACGTACAAGACTCCTGGCGTTGCCGAGGCCTTCAGGAGATAGTCCGTGGCCCAACGGACCGCTGAGAGTGCGTGTTCCAGCTCCGAGCCCATTGATTTGCCGAAATCGATAACACTCCAGGACAGTAATGTTGCCGTGAAAGCCATCGGAAAGCCAAACTTCACATTGTCGCCGGCGTCATAGTAGCCGCCTGTTAAGTCCACCTGAAAATGGCGGAAGTGATGGTTAGAGATACAGGGAAGGGAGAGAAGAAAATGCCGGTTACGGAATTTCGGTTAGAGAGAGAAAGGAGAAGACTTACATGAGCGGCGGAGCCGTCTTTTAGGGCGGAGTCGCGCCGCCAGGTTAAACGCTGGTTAGAGGGAAGTTTTCCTGAGCGTTGGCCTTCAAAGAACGTTATACATTTTTTGAGGGCGTCTCCATAATCGTGTGAGGCTTCGCTTGTGGCCAACGAAATTGCCAGAAAACAGAGGAGAAGAAGGCGAAGCGCCATTCCCAAAACTTTCTTTCTCTAACGTGAGTTCTGGCTTCTGAGTTCACTCCTCTCTCTTTCTATACCCCAGAGCTATTGTAAGAAGACTTCTTACTTCTGAATTTCCTCTCTCCTTTTGCGCTTGACAAAGTCACCCTAAACAGGGCTCGTACGTCTCAATCTCCTCTTTCTCACTCTTTGACAGAGCCACTGTAAACAGGGTTCAGTCTGGCCAGTGTTTCTCTCTCTACGTTAAGGGATCTGAGTCTCCGGCCCTCCTCTTTCTCTCTCTTGTCTAGAGGTACTGGAGGAAGAGATCTTTGCTTCTCTCTCGTCCTCTTCCTCTTCCCCTCCAGTACACTCTGAGCCAAATGCTACAAGCCTCAGAGTCAGACGAGCTACTTGGTACTTATACACGTAAAATGACTAAAATCTCATCGCTCTTTGATGTATATGACATTACAGGTGCAAAAAATCCCATCCGTTTGATTCATTCTATTTAGGGCCCAACTTTGTATGTTATGACGACCGTAAACCATCAACTTGTGGCGCATATTCATGGGGTTATGAGTATCATTAATGTAAAAGAATGGGGCATTGGTCTCCTAAAATCTCTTCAGCTTTGGATTCTAAGAAACTTGCGAATGGGGAGTTGCCCCGTGTAAAGTTCCGGTTTGGGGTCCGACTTCTCAATTATGGCCGTTAGAATTAGACGGCGACGGTTTCGTTTTTTTTTCCTGGTTACCACGCTCCTTTGCCTCAATTTTCTTTCTCCTAACCTGTCCTAGTTTCGTCTTTCACTGCTATAAATTTCCTGCTCCATCCCTTTACCGTTGTCCCTCTAAATTATTTATCTGGTTTTCTTTCTTTCTTTGCTGCTTAGACGGTTTCACCGGTCTCTTTTGACTCTTGTTTCAGGAATCAATTGTTGCTGCTTTTCCCTTTTTTATTTTTCTCTTTCCCTGAGATTTTTTTAGTTTTTACCCGGTCTGTCGCTACTGTTTTGGCATTTTTTCCCTTTTTTTTCCTCTCTGCTTTCCTTTATTCGTTTGTTTCTCGCTCTGTAACTTTTGATCTGACCATCCACTACTATTTCAGGCTCTCTCATTCATTCATTTGACTCTCTCATGCTTCCCGTTGCTTTAACGTGACGTATTTCCGGGGGGCGGTTTGCTCACGTGACTGAGTACGGCCGTGGCCGTTTAATGCCAGATGTCATTATCTAAGTCGTAGAGAAGAGGTGCGGACGTTGCCCTTGAATTCTTGAAAATGACGGGATTGCCCCTCCAACTCATGTGTAATAAACCACAACTGTTATAACCCGTGAATCAATTGTTGTGACGGTGATAGTTTAGTTTGAAGGTAAGTTACATGAGTTGCATGCTTGGCCTGGGCACTTTTCCGCCGTGACCTTTCAAACGGACGATGCGGCCGTGATGGTGCCTGTCAACATATTATTCTCCGGTCATTGCTCTCACGCCTGTTGTTGTAGTATGCAACGTTCGGGGGGTAAATTCATAAAGCACAGCACCAATTTAGGGTCATGACTAGCAATGTATCAACATGAAATGTTACAGCGGGTCTGCAGGTCCAATGATTCATTCACATATGCACTACCACTCTCAAATGACTAACGGTAATTGGGCAATTACATAACCTAACCATAGCAATCCACACTTGTCCATCTTGGTGCGTGACTCACCCATTACACATGTAACTAACCCATGTCTCTTCATACCCAAAGTCTTATACCAAAGGTTTTTAGCCGTCAATCCATCTATACGCACACCGTACACTTAATGCATCACACCCTGACCCATTGCATGGTTAAACCCCATCTATACGCACACCGTACACTTAATGCATCACACCCTTACCCATTTCATGGTTAAACGAGAGAGGTATTCACCCCTTACGTATATAATCATGCATATAAAAAACTGGATTGTGAAGGTTATTTCTAACCAAAGTAGCACATGCGCCCGTTGATGCACTAAAGAGGGTTTCTTTGACCTAAGCCCTTGACCACTTATGCACCACATACACCACTGGCCTGCGGGCATGTGGCTTAGGAGAAACGGGTCTGACGTGTAGGCCATATGACCTTGTCCAAGTCCGCAACTAGCTACTATGCACGTTGGTCGGGCATGACTCTGATCAAACTACCCATGCCTTTTTTGTGTGTAGTATAGTCGTCTTTCAGGTTTCAAAATATTTTATTTGGATGTGCTATATTGAAATTTGGTAAACTCTAAAATTTTCATATAAATCCGACCTAAAAAAGAAATTAAAAAAAAAATAAAATAAAATAAAATAATACAAGGCCATAAGCCCATAACATAACACGAGACCAATCATTGGGCGTTTGCACTCATGTACAAATCAGTTTCCTATAGAGGGGGTGATTGCATTTATATACTTAATATGTCTGTTTGTTAATAACATTGTTAAATTTTATTTCATTTATCTAAATAATCAAAGTAAGGCGTACCTTCAAATGTTGTTGAAAGATATTTTAGTACTCAAAATCTTTGTGATGATCTGAAAGTTTATTTTCATCTCGAATTACAAAATTTAAAACTTCAAAAATAGTGTAGATTATGCAGTTTTATGAACACTTGAAAATCTTGAAAATTGACGGTCTAAAAAATGTATTACAAGATGCACTATCTTTTAGACTCGAAGTGTATTTTTTCTCACATCCATATGTGTTGAGGTCAAGATGATTAACTTGAGGATTTTTTGGTAATAAAATAACTTCTTCTAGTAAAATTTTGAGGTGTGCCGAAATTTGATCGTTTAGAGCCTTGCCTTATATAAACTTTTTCCTTTATAACAATTTTACCCCTACAATCATATGTCATTCACAGAAGAAGACGTAGTTCTATTTAATGAGTTACCTTAGGATATATCACAGGATTTCCCACTTCACAACTTTTGATGATAACATATTTTTATAAATATAAAAATAACATTATCAATAGATTATTATAAAATTGAGAGAGGTATATTTGAATTGTTTTGGAAATCCGATCATCATTTTAAAAGTTGAAACTTTTCAATTTTAAAATTGAGTTTTAGAGAAATTTAAAAAAAATAAAAAAAATCTTTTTGAAATACATGAACATGGTCAAATATCGCTGAAAATGTAAGGCCATTTTGTGGTAAAAGATATTGGAGTAGAAAAATTCTAAATTTACTATTCTTGTGTACTACAGAATAACTCATGTTTAATTAAGTGATTTTTCTTAATATCACGTGATTTGCTTCCGTGACTTCAACATGATGGTTTGATACAGAGGATTGCTTGCACATCTAATGTCATTATCAAGATAATATCATTTGGTTCCATCATTCGTCAAGTCGAAGAGTGATATGAAGCATGAAACTATTGTGTCCATAATTTTCGATTTTAATTAATATCTTTTTGTCTTCCGTCGTGTTAAGGTGTTTAGAATTATTTTCACTCGGAGTAAGTTTAATTGAGTACGGTTAGTTTTGTATTGTGATCTTATGACTTTGTTTAGATCTTTTCAGTGTCAGTTTTAAATTTAGATAATCTTAGTTTTATTTGTGGTGATGATTTAAATTTGGCCATCATTTATTTTCTTTGCAAATCAGATATTGCATTGCTTGTTGCAATTTGTAGGCCCGATCTAGCTTTCGTGTGTGAATCTTTACAGTAAATACGCTCTATTCATCTTGTCCTTTGTTGCGTGTCTTTTCTAGAATGATCAATTGGAAAATTAGTAAGGTATTTCCTAGGGATCCTAGATTAGGTTTGGAGCCAAAACAACTGATTTTTCCTTTTTCTTTTGCAATCTAGAGTTTGTTGTGATCAACTTAAATCATATGGTTAGGAATATACTGATGGTTCCCCATTGAGATAGGGATATGATGAGGGTTTGACCATTTAAGACCTAGACTTTTTAAAAAAAAAGAAAAGAAAAGAAAAAGTAAAAATCTGATGCCTCATGTAACAAACCAATTGTAAGGCTCCATCCCAACTTCATGATTAGGATGAATATTTCCATATTTCTTGAGTACCTTTTTATCATGTTGTTGCTTCTTATTCAATCTCTTTATTGATTTAGTCTATAGTTTTGTTTTGGCAAATTCTAATGGATACTCAATCATCATCGAGATGTGACAAAAGTTTTATGCTAGTTGCTACTTAATGCAACCCACCTCTTTTATCCGGGCTTATGACGGTTAAGAGAAAGTTTAAGGTCCTCACTCTTATCTACCAATGGATATTTAATATACGAACATAAATATTTCTTCATTGACATTATATATAAAAAAAAAAATCTTCATCGAGTTTAGATGGCCATTTCAGATGATAGTGATACAAAGGTGTCAATTTTGAGTTCCTATTATATTAGTGATATGATTCCCAATTAGCTTTTATTTAGTTTATCTTCATTGTATTGTAATGATATAGTAAAGGCAACTATTTAGGTGCTAACTGAATATGGTTATTTATGTACATTATGTGGTATTTGCATTCTATTTTCCTTTTTGAAGTTCCATTACAATTCTCAAAAGAAAATGACAAAGACATTGCAGCATAATTTTCTATGGCAGCATAATTCTCCGCGTTGTATATGTTTTCCTTTTTTCCCTCGAGGACTATGTAGTTAGTTGGGTGTGTAAGTTACTAGTGTCTTTGTAATTCGAGAATTAAATTAGATATTTTCCACTTTGTTTTGAGAATTGTTGGGTTAAGTGATAGAGAAAGATATTCGGATTTCAATAGTTTGTTTTCTATTTTGAGATTACAACTCTTTCCCCTCTTTCTCTTTGTCTTGGAGTGGTTGTTCTTGTCTGAATGAGACTGCAGCTCTCCTCTCCATCTTGATCTTCAGGTGTGAGGACCAAGAGATTACTATTTGAACCAATGTTAGAAAAACCGGCGATCTAATGGGTAACCACCCGGTTAGTTCGAAACCGGTCCCTTGGCGGTTTCGGTTCTGGGTGGTTTTGGTGATTGGACGATATTTAAAAAAATATATATGTATATAAAATCCCAAAAATAAAAAATTTGGTTTGTAATATATTTCTTAATATTTTTTACATTATGGTAAATATTAAAAATTATTTTGGTCATTAATACTCATTTTTATATTTTTCCATCTTTTTTAAATTTTTTTGAAATTACCCCTAGGCACGAATCGATTCTTTAAAATCCATTTTTTTTTTATTAATTTTCAACTTTATTTGAATGTGTTTTGTTTTAATCATTCCTTATATGTTTTTCATATTTTAACAGAATTTTTTTGCATCTTTTTTATTTTTTTCAATAATTTTTGACCACGTGGGACTTGCCCGGTTAAAACGGTTGAATCTGCTGGTTTACCGGTTAGGCCGTTTAAACCGCTTCGGGCCTCATATCCGGTTAACCATTCCGGTTCGATTTTGTGAACATTGATTTGAAGTTCTCTCTCCCTTAAGATTTTGGGTTGACTAGGAGAAGACTATGTTTAGTTATTGAAGTTCTCCTAATGAAAATGTTGGGGGCTAATGGGCATTATTGATGACTATGTTCAGTTATTGAAGTTCTCCTAATGGAAATGTTGAGGACTTATAGTCATTATTGATTAAAAATTAAAAGGTAACTAATTTAGAAAGAAATCAGCTGGATTGTTTTCTATGCATAAAGGACTAAGTGTACAACTAAGAGAAGCTAGTGGAAGGTTTTTCTCTCTTATACCTAGAATTTTGATGGTGTGATGCAATAAACTAATCCGATCACACACAAATTGTGTGTTTGCCTGTGACTGACATGATTGTTTCGATTTGATATACAAATTTGGGTTTTGAATGAATGAACACAAATTATTTGAGATTTGCATCTATAAATATTTGATGCGTGTTTACTCCCTAGGAAATAGGGATATTTGTGATCTTCTTTTTACTTCAGTCATTTAGTCGAAAATATATTATTTGTATATTATAGGTATAGTGCATCTGGTTTATGTTGCAACTTATAATTGTCACACAGTATTTACTTGTGCCATTGTATTCTTTATATGTTCTCTTCCTGGTTATTCTCCTTGCAGTCTCTACTTTCTCGTTTACATCATGCCTGTCAAACCAGAACCTCATCAATTTTATTATCATTGTATCTGGTAAACATGATTTTTTGCATGGTAGGATATTGTAGCCTTTATTAATTGTCGCGACTCTTCTTATCGATGTGCAAGGAGCTTGATGATCAAAGTTACCCATTTCTGTAGATCACTTACTTTGAAGCCTTTTGCTGCGCTTTATTGTGAAAAAGGTGTAGGTAAAACATTTGGATATGAAAACGGGGTTGGGGCTGTGGTGGTAGCACCATTCGTGCCCCAACTAAGGTCTAGGCTTCCATTTTCACTTAATGCATTTGAAAACCACTAAAGATTTCAAAAAACAGGTAGGAGCTTGTCATCCCCACCGAATTACCTTAAAAAAAAAACATTTGAAGATGGGATTTGTAGATAATCATTCAATAGTAGGGTTTTTTTAATTTCTAGATTTCCACATCATATACTCTCCTAATATCCTTTTTATTGTTGCACCTATTTTTAGTAATAATGTCAAAAGTTTCAGGATGAATTTGAAGTGAGAATGAGTAGCATGGATTACTTTTGACATGCACAATATTTCCTATATTTGAGATCTACAGATTTGATTGCTTCATATTTCAATTGCTTAGTGTAAAGCTCACCCAAAGCCTAAATGGAGATCATATAGACCATGAGTTCCAAAGGTAATTTAATGGTAGATTTCATTAAACTTTTATTTCCTTTTCTGGATGGCCAATGGTAGCCTGGATTATTGCTATTTCCATAACCTAACAATTGTTGCAGAAACTTATAAATGGGATTAAATCGGTTTGCATAATTTTCTTTATTTTTTGAAATATTGAATGTCAGGAGTAGAGACAAAATTGCATATCTCCATAGTATTCATATACTAACTTATATAAAAAGTTGTTTAATTTTTTTTTTGTAAGATAAATGTAGTTAATAAATCTAAGTTTTTCTATTTTTCTATTTTTTTTTTTTTTTTTTTGGGGTTTTTGGGTTCCCTTTTTTTTTTTTTTAAAATTTCTGCCGGTTAGTTCGGTTCCGGTTCGAACAATTTCCGACACCATGTCCGGTTATCCGTTTTGATTCGATTTTGAGTAAATTGGTTTCGAAGGAGAACATATTGTGGAGCACAGTAGTTACTCTCAAAAGCACCATATAATACTTATGATTTTTAAACAAAGTTTGGGATGGAAGATGCAATTACATTATATTATATGTTATAGTTTGGGAACAATCAAGATTTGGAATAGTTGTGCTCTAAATTCTTTTTGCCTGGTGATTTATTTGAACTTCATTGTTGACTTCGTTGGTTAAGATTTTTTCCTTCTTTTGGATGGTGATTTGCATGGGCTGTAATGGTTATATGGTGTCTTCTTTTTTTTTGGGATGTCTCATTCTTCATTGAATTATTTAGAGTTGCTGAATTGATAATTTGATATTTCTTTGTTTGAAAGTGGGTTACTGATTGCCCTTCAACATGCACCATGCTACCCTTAGAGAATAACAGAGGTGCGTTCATGTGCACTAGAGTGTCATGAATAGTGTGTCCCTTCGAGAATCTCTTTGAAAATAATGTCAAATGGTATTGAATTGACTTGGAATTTTGAACATAACTTTTTTATGGTTCAATCCATCATCCTACCAAATTTTGGCTTCATCGTGCGCTGGTTGCTGGATTATCACTGTGTAAATCGGCCAATTTTTTGGCGTGAATAGTGTACTGCAACTGACCTCCAATTTTAGCACCCCATATCACAGGCCTCTGACATCATAATGCTACAATTTTTGGAGGGTGTCTTGATCACCTCTTGGATTAAACTTTGGCCCATTTTGGGGACCTTTTGAGCCCATCTAGTCGAGATTTGGCCATTCTCCCTTATCAATCGTCTGTGTTATAGTTCATTGTCACGACAGTGTCCCAAACTCATGGCTTTTGCCAAGGAGGCATCGTTTCTTATAGTAAGGGCATATTTGATAACGGTAAAAAGGCGAAAAAATTCATGATTTTCTCAGCTTTGCAATGTTTGGGTAGCATTCACCTGTTTTTTTATGTGAAAGTTGCTCAAATTTCTACACACCATTCCCTGTCATTCCTCGCCACTGGGAAAGTCAGAGACTAACAAGATAGGCGGTTTGCAACTTTCCCCAGGGTGAGGAATGAAGGGGGAAGTTATCCCACCCCATTAAATGAGCATTTAATGCTCAACTTATTAAAAAGTGAAGTGGTTTTTTTTTTGGAAGCTTGTAAAAGGGTGCGGTTTGTATAAAACCGTGGCTCTCAACAATCAAATTGAAACCTACTTTCAAATGGTATTAAGAAATGCGGTTTCAATATTGAAAATATTTGATTAGCCTTAAAATATATTTTCATCTTTAATTATAAAATTTAAAGTTTAAAAAATAGTGTAGATCAAACACATCTATGAAAACTTGAATAACTTAAAAATTGACGGTCCAAAAATGCATTACAAGTTGCACTATTTGCAAAATTTGAAATTGATTTTTTTTTCTCAAGTCCATGATCTTGATGTCAAGATGATCAATTTGAAGATATTTGGGCATCAAAATAACCTCTTCTAGTGAAATTTTTTATGTAGTTTCTAATCCGATTGTTTAGAGCCTAGGCTCTATATAAACTTTTCCCCTTATAAAATACGCCATTTTAAATGCATTTGAGTTATTTATTTGTAATGAGACCCCACTAACCCTAGGGTCTACCAATTGTGGGTAGATTTTGCAAACTGGGATATGGAATTGATCAGACCCCAGATCATGAGGATTAAGTGTGTAAGGGGCATCAAACCATATGGCTTGTGGGTTTATTCCAAGTCAGGGGTTGTATTAGAGTACGTCGTGATCATGTGGGAGGATTTTGTGTTGCTTTTGCTATTCTACTAGGGCACACATCCGGCAATGTTGCTGAATTTCCAGCCCTTGAAAGGGGCATTCAGCTAACTATTGAGCTGCATTACTTTCCACTGCTAATTGAGAGTGATTCGTAGATTCTAGTACATTCCCTTCACAGCCACCATAACCCCCCCCTTGGAATATCCATATTATGACAACAAGCTGCCTTTACCACCTGGACAGCTGCCCCTGGAGTATTAAGCATGTGTACCGAGAGGCCAACTTGGTGGCCAATCACTTGGCTAAAAGTGCTACAAGTTTATCTGAGGCCACGATTTGGCATACCCAGCCACCTGATTTTATTTCTCCTCTAATTTCTTCTGATATGGCAAAGACTTCTCATGAAATAACTGTACCATAAACTTTTTATCCTTTTGTACCATTCTTATTTATTAATGAAAAACGGTTTGGGGCCCAAATCCCCATTGACTTACCTAAAAGAAAAAAGAAAGATCTAAAAGAAAAAAAAAAAACTGGGCTTTGAGAGGACACAAGCTAGATACCGACTTCAAGCCATCTTACAACATTTACATATACAGTTGTAAATGGGAAGTCACTTTTTCAAAGTATGTCCATTGGAAAGAGTGCACGTGTTAGAGAGAAAACCCCCATATCCATAAGAGTGCATATTCGTGGGGGCGTACCTACAATCCACTTTATTTTTGGAGCCCGACCATCTATTGGGTTAACTTTAAAAAGCCAAGCATGAACTGCTACTAGACATATTAGTTCATGGGCCTCGTAGGGTTAATTTGAGAAAATAACTTAGCGTTCCGGTACTAGTTGAGTAGAGTGCCCATTCAAGGTTTATTTCCTTTAGTACCTTTATTTCCCTCTAAATTTTTGTTATAAGTTTCCAACTCACTTTAAATGATAAAATAAACTTAAAAATGAATTATTATGTTTTTGAGAATTTAAAAGATGTAGACACCCCATTTTTAAAAACTGGCAAATTTCATGATTTTTCTAACCTTAGACAACCCTTATGACCATACTATTCTATAAAATCCCTTAACTATAGAATACCATAGTCCATGGTCTCCATTTCAGTCTATAAAAATAATCTTAAGTTAAGAGCGAGCTGGAAACCCTAGACCTGTAGAAACCTGAGCCTTGGAGAGACCAGATAGAAAACCGTGAGAGATCCTAGATTTAGACAAGTTCTAGCCAAACCCTAGTCATTAAACCTGCAACCTTAAGTTTAGACCAGGTCCAAGATAACTATTCACCTAAGCCAATACTTGGTTAACATTGAAGAGAGACAAAGAGGATCCCCGGTGTAAACATAGCCGCCACGGTTCTGATATGGGTGAGGCCTCGAAGCCTTGGGTTATCCAGCCCAACTGGGCCGGCCATGTATTTTTCTCATCATCTTTTCCTTTATTTTTCAATTATTTTGTTCGATCTAGGATTTTATTCTTATTTCATTCAATATTTTGTGCTTTTGGATTTCTTATCACCTTTTCTTTTATTTTTCAATTATTTTATTAGATCTAGGATTTTATTCTTATTTCATTCAATATTTCGTGCTTTTGGATTTCTCATCATCTTTTCTTTTATTTTTTCACTTATTTTGTTAGATCTAGTATTTTATTCATATTTTATTCAATATTTCGTATTTTTTGATCTAGGCTGGCTCTGCCACTGATCTGAAAGCATATCTATTCATTTTTTTTTAGTTGATCTGGCTCTCAGATCAGAATTCGAATTTTCCCCACTCTCTATCATACGTTTTAAAAATCAGTTTGTAGTTGTGGAATCTCTTCTCGAAATCATCCCCATTTGCGTCGTAAACAAGAGAGTATTTGCATAAAATAAGTTTTAGAACATTTATTTTGAGTAATTCTAAACAAGGACAATCCCATGCTTCACACATGTGGGGCCGGCCGAAGTGACCCATAGGCCCCACCCATATTGCACATGTGGCTCCATGTAGAACTTACGTCAACCCACGTTGATGATGTGTCGGTGACATCATTTATTGGGTGGTGCGTAGCTTTGGATGTGCTTGGTTTGCATGGATGGTGTGTTAATAAAGAGTAATTAGGCACACGGTGATAAGTTACACAGTGCACACATGGGTACATGTGAGGATCATCTAGTTAATATTTTAGTTTTAATTCTAAGGGCACATGGAAATATGCATCATCATAGTGATTTATTTGAATTTCATAAAATTGAAAGGAGCTAAATTAAGGAAATGAAAATATAATGATGGAATAATCTTATTCACACATCATGATAAATAAATGTATCATGAATGGCTAGGTGCCTAGGATTATAGCTATTTCTCTCACTCTATTGATAATTTCCATCAATGGTGCAAAAGTAATCATATAGAATCTTTTGCACAATATAATATAAGGTGTCAACCTCATATTATTGAAATAAAAGTACACCTCAAAAATCCTATGAAAGAGAGTGCTCTGAATTTGTAAAACCCTCAAATTGATCTTGATATGTATAAATATGAAGAAAAAAAAATTTTTAAGTCTTAAAAATAGTGCCTTTTATAACAAGTTATTTGAATCGTCTATTTTCAACTGTTTATAGATTGGTTTAATCTATACTATTTTTTAAATTTTAAATTTCATAACTAAAGATAAAAATAAATTTTTAAACCATCACAAAGTTTTTGACATATGAACTATATCTCTAAGCGAAATTTAGAGGTCCACCTTACTTCTATTTTTAAGGAGGGTTCCTTATATAAACCTCAAACCTCTTCAAAATTCTATCTAAACCCACCAACCCAAATGAGTTTTTGAATCAAGAGAGCCCTAATTATGCCACACTTTGAGAGAGAGAGGCACAACCCCTTCCTTTTGAGAGCTTAGAGAGAGAAAACTTTCATGTAGGCCCTATGGAGCATTTACTCTAGTGTGCTTCACCAGCGTTAACCAAAGGGAGTTTCCATGCCATTCATCATGCAACCCTCTTGGCTAATTTTTCTTGCGAATCACTGAGGTAATTGGGTTCTGCTGCCTGAGTTCAGTCCTTGGTTAGTGCTAGATTTCATCTCTTGCATATCTAGTCTAATTGCCCAATATTTGGTCTGGTTTCCATGAGTCTTTTCCATAATTTCTTACTGAATTTTTAAAGTTAGATTAGCAAGGTTTTTCGAGTTTCTACTGAAAAAAGTGGTATTTTGATAAGCCCTTACCATGTCAAAGTTTTACCTCCCATTCATATGAACTTGTCTCACATGTTTATTACCAATCTCATGCTCTAAGTTTCTCACACGCACCATCTCTCCCACACATTTTTGCATCAGCCCCTTAATGAATAATCTTCATTAAGTTGAACACCATTGTTGTACTAAGATTCCTCGTTAATTATTCCCAAGTTTAAAATTAATTTGGATCAAGGATCTTGTGCTATCGATAGTAGGCATCTTATGGAGTGTAACTAAGTCCTTAGCTATAAACCCGGCATCATAAGCTTATTATTCGTGTTTTTCATGATCTAAGCCTTATATGCACACATTTATTTGAGTTCTAATATGTAGATTGGATTGATTTGTATTTGTAAGCCAAGTGTTCAATGTATTCAAGAGAAAATTTTATATTTATATGTGGTTGAGACTGCCATAAGTTTTTCCAATCTCCAAGTGGTTATTTGGGTGGAATTATGTTGGGTACTAAAGTGAGGTCTTATAATATCATTTTTGTAGTTTATGTAATGCTCTGTTAAGTGTTTATAAAAGGTAATGTGTTGTTGTAATTTGGTTAAGGGCATTATAAAATCAAGTTCCAAGTGTTTGAGTACTTGTAAACTTTTAAGAGCTGCCTACAAAAGCTTGGCCCTATACACTACCCACTCATGTCCATCCCTAGCATAAATGCACAGACATTAAATGAAGAATGGTTCATGGGAGCATACATACACAAGCATTGAATGGAGAATGGAGAGAGACGAAGAGAGAACACAACATTTACGCGGTTCAGGTTCAGGCCAAACCCTTACATCTATGGATCCAAAGCTCAACAGGTTACATCTTCACTATTTTGGATGAATGTTTGTATCAAGAAGTAACTCTATATATAGAAGATAATCACACAATTACAAGAGATAAATATGATATGATTCTTAGAGATAGAGGTAAATAGTAGGAGGCCTTATCACCAAACTTACTTGATGACCAAGTACTTTGACTTGTCTCTTCTTATTTTCTAGATAACTAATCTTATCAAGAGATATATACCTATAACTAATCTTATCAAGAGATATATACCTATAAATCCATAATGATGTATATCAATTTGAACCAGAGATATCCATATTCTAACACACCTCCTCAAACTCAAGATGCTTTGACACAACCCCTCAAACTCAAGATGCTTTGACACAAAGCAGCTGGAGTTTGAACAATACTAGTTTGCCAAAAACAAGTAGTGATATTTAGGTCTTCCGATTAGTTGCATAAACGAACGAGTTGGATCTTCAGATCTTCAGGTTCATGGCATGACCGATAGAAGCAGTGGTCTCCATGCTTAGATTGCTAGAACAACAAGCACATTTCTTGAACAAATAGGCGGCCTCAGGAACATTCGGGATCGAGTAACAAAAAACTCGATCAACAACAAACAAACAGAACTTCGGAACATCTGGGATCGAGTAATGAAAAATTCGATCAATAACAGACAAATAGGCTTTCAGAATTTTCAAGTTCGAGTAACGAAAGACTCGATCAATAAACATGATCAAATAACAGAAAGAAATTTGATCATCTCATAGGATGGAGCAATAAAAAACTCCATCATCCAACATGATTGAGTAACGGAATATACAATCATTAAACATAGGTATTCGAAGCAGACAAGATCGTGTAAACTCGATCATCACACAGGATGAAGTAACAAAAAACTCCATCATCCAATAGGATTGAGTAACGAAAAACTCAATTATCAAATATGATCAAGCAACGAAAAACTTATTCATCAACCAGGATCGAAAGATTCGATCATCAAACATGAGGCACTTGGAAGAGCCAACAAAAATCAAAAGAAAATCCGAAACCTTTGAAACACCGTCATTTTTAGCAAGTTCAGATCCAAGCAATCGTGCACTAAATCAATCTCTATACCAAAACCATCTCCAATATTATTTTAAGGATTCCAGAGCTACTAACTTCTCTCGAGTCCATCGCAAAATTGATCGATACGCAAAACCCACTTTCAAATTCTGCCCAAAAGCCCACCTTTTACACCCAAAAGCCAATAACGAGAAAACCCAACTCCAAATCTATCCCTAAATAAATCAATCTCTATCAAAATATGAACCCTAAATTTGAGTTACATCCAATCAATAACAAAACCCAAAATCATCGGAGGCAAAAACCAATCTCCAACTCCATTGCCAGAAAGTAAAACTCTCTGCTAAATTTCAACCCCAAATACGTGTGCTCCCCCACCTCCAATACTTTGAAGCCAAACTCCTCTTATTCGACGTCATATATTTCTCGTTAAAGACACAAAGCAAGTATGGTAGCAATAACAATGGCACTGAAGTTACTTCTTCGAATTTGATGTCCTCGAAAACATTTGATTACTTCTCAAACCCCTATTGAAGAGACAATTAGGGCTATGAATTAAGTGATTGATAGTGGGTGGGCTTTCTATTGGGGAACGAGTGAATGGAAGCTCGAGGATAGCTACACCTTGGCTGATAAAAAAGAAGTCGACCCTTCACCTTGTCCTTCGATTAAGGAGAGGCATGCAGATTTGCTTTGATGTCATCTTAGAATTCGTGAGAGCATACATGCATATACATTGAATGAAGAATGATTCGTGGGAGTATACATGCAGAGACATTGAATGGAGAATGGAGAGAGAAGAATAAAAAACACAACATTTACGTGGTTCATCCAAACTCTTACGTCCATGGATCTAAAGCCCAACGAGCTACATCTTCACTATTTTGGATGAATGTTTACATCAAGAAGTATATCTATATATAAAGGACAATCACACAATTAAAAGAGATAAATACGATATGATTCTTGGATATAGAAATAAATAGTAGGGGGCCTCATCACCAAACTAACTTGACGACTAAATAACTTTGACTTGTCTCTTTTTATCTTCTAGATACCTAATCTTATCAAGAGATATATACCCATACAACCATAATAATGTATATCAATATGAACCCGAGATATCCATATCCGAACATATTTAACTAATATTGGCTAGTTTGATAAGTGTTTGATTAATAAGGTCGACTAAATAAAGTTGGGGATATACATTTTAGGGAGCAGTTTGTATAGAGTTGAGGCTCTAAACAATTAAACTAAAGCACACCTTCAAATAGTGTCGAGAAATGTGGTTGCAATACTGGAAATCTTTGTGATAGTCTTAAAAGATATTTTCATCTTTAATTATAAAATTTAAAGCTTAAAAAATAGTCTGGATCGAGTAGATCTATGAAAACTTGAAAATTGACGGTCCAAAAATGCGTTGCAAGATGCGCTATGTCCAAAACTTGAAATCCATTTTTTTTTCTCATGGCCATGCATCTCATCGGAACAACATCTTCTACTGAAATTTTTGAGGTGGGATCTAATTTGATTGTTTAGAGCCTCGGCTCAATATAAACTTTTTCCTATATTTTATGCTCTTGAACTATTATTTTTATATATTTTTGAAATCTAGTCTAACTAGATTAATTAGTCATAATGATTTTGATTGGATTTGACTCATTGTTTGGAAAAACTTGTGGATTGATTTGATTCTTATAGCACTGCTACAAAACCCACTAATGTACTTTCAATCCCTCATCATCAATATCCACGCCACGAAATAACCACAAGCTGGTTTTAATCCCGTGCAGTTTGTATAGAGCCGAGGCTCTAAACAATCAAATTAGAGCCCACCTTCAAATAGTGGCGAGAAATATGGTTTCAATACTAGAAATCTTTTTCATCTTTAATTATAAAATTTAAAACCTAAAAAATAATATAGATCGAGTAGATCTAGGAAAACTTGAATAACTTAAAAATTGGCGGTCCAAAAATGCGTTAAAAGATGCAATATTTTCTCTTAATTTCATGCATCTCAATATCGAGATGATTAATTTGAAGGAATTTGAGCATCAAAACAACCTCTTCTAATAAAATTTTTAAGGTAGGATCTAATTTGATTCTTTAGAGCCTTGGCCCTATATTAAATTTTCCCTTTATTGAGAACCTAATTGCTATTTCAAAACGGCGAAAGATTTTGTGCTCCCGTGGGGGCACACTTCCATTTAATCCCTTGGCTCTAAAAAAATCGGGTATTCCCATTGTTCGTAAAATCGCCCGATCTAACCGCTAACCACCCAGTGGCTGGTTCCGGTTTTGGTTAGGTTGATCAACCGGCATTTAAAAAATAAAAAAAATAAAAATAATATATATATATATATATATATTTATTTATGTATTCAAAAATAAGGAATTTGATTTATAATGCATTTTTTAATATTCTTTACATTATGGTAAATATTAAAAATTATTTTGGTCATCATTACTCACTTTTATATTTTCCCATCGTTTTGAAAATTTTTTAAAAATAGCCCTTGAAAAATATAAAATGGGTTACAATACATTTTTTTCATTAATTTTTAACTTCATTTGAATGTGCTTTGTTTTAATCATTCTTTATATGCTTTTCATATTTTAGTAAAAAAGAATTTATATTTATATTTTTATTTTTTTTCAACAATTTTTTGACTGCCCCGAGACATGCCCGGTTAGAGCGGTTGAATCGGCCAGTTTACCGGTTAGGCCGGTTAAACCGCCTCTAGGATCATGTCCGGTTAACCATTCTGATTCGATTTTACGAACACTGGGTATTCCCATATCTCTAACATCAGATAGTCTCTTATTATATCTCCTTTCTTTGTTCTTTTTTTTTTAAATTTATATTGCAATGATATGGAAGTCGATGTTACAGGTATAACATATAATTAGCAAAAAGGCTTACCACAATAGGGATGTTGATGTTATAAATATAAAAAAGTGGAAGTAAAGAACGATCTCGTGTTAGAAATAAAAACTGTCCTAAGTTTTTAATTTCTTTTTATTTTACTTGTAGTTCAATGTGGGATGCATTGAAAAAAAAGAAGAGCGAAATCTAAATATAGGATAGTCGTTTCCAATACGGACTGACCCAGAAATCGGGTCCAATATCTTGTGCATTGAGTGCCCTTGGATTAAAAAAGAAAAACAACGTAGTTTGATGTTGTAACATTGAACCGTGGCCAAACTAAAATACAAAACCTATGAAAAAAGAAATATCCAGGCATAAAGTATGCAAAAATATAAACCGTCCGATAATTATTCATTTGTTTTGAAAATCTGAACATGAGATTTTCTTTTTCAAAAATTGGTCATTGATTTGTTCTCAACTGAATATAGAAATTTAGGTTTCAAAAAATTCTTCCAAATAGCTCATTTACCATGGCTTGAGAAGGGTTAAGCGAAAGTTCAAGGTCCTCATCCACTTAGAACATCCTGAGAGCATATAATATGTGCTTGAAATTATAAATTTATAATTAAAAATTAAGCACAAACACTACCCTGGTGTAGAAGAGGATTTTTAAATTTTGGGAACTATATAAAAATCATTAGATGATTATACTCAAAAAGAAAGAATTTTTTAGATTTGAGTTTTCTAACACTATTTTGTTTGGTAGAGTTGTTTTCAAACACTTAAATCTTAACCTCTCATTATTGGACGGTCTCTATTCAATTTTGAAATATTATTATTTTTTAAGAGCATAGAGGGTGCAATTAAGAAATTTTTTCGAGTAATATTATTTTATGAGTTGAAAATGTTGCATCTTTGAAAATTTAGTGTCCGATTTAATCCCAGAGGGGATTTTACCACAGGGAAGCAGGACCATAACATCTTTTGGCTAAAACAATTATCCGAAGACCCCCCACCTTGCCAACATTGTGTCAAAGCAATGGACCTAGAAATAGGGGGACGTTTTAGACATTAGTTAAACCAATGTGGATTCCAAATAATTTCCTCCCCTTAGACCTAGGGTGGCAAAGGGTCGGGTAGGGTCTCAGCCAGACCTGATGGGTCCCCACTAAAAAATTAAAATATTTATGTATTTAAATATATTTAAAGGGAAAACTTTACATAAGGTGGTAACCTTAAAATGTAAAAGTACTGGTGCACCTCAAAAATCCATCATAAAAAGTTGTTTGGATGTTGGAAAAAACTTTCTAATTGATCATCTCAACATTGAGATGTATGAATATGAAAAAAAAGATTTTCAGTCCGTGAAATAGTTTATCTTACAACACATTATCTAGATCGTCTATTTTCAACATTTTCATGTGTTTATAGATCTAGTTAATTTGAATTATTTTTAAAATTTAAAAATTTATAATTAAAAATTAAAACAAATTATCACGTTATTCTAAAAAATTTTATATCAAAATTACATTTATGATAAAATTTAAATGGTTTAAAATTACAACCTTATGCAAACCACTCATATTCAAATATATTTTATATATTAGGGCCTGAAAAGTATTAATGGACTCGGACCCAAATAATGTTTGGGTCCAAGATGTGAGGCCGGACCAGTTCAATTTTTAAAACTCATATTCAGACCCGAATCAGGTCTACCCCTCGGGTCTCAAATGGGTTTGGGTCCATTGCCACCCCCACAGTCGTTATTCCGTCTGGCAAGGGGAAGAGAGGGAGAGAGAGAGCGTGGAACCCGGCGTGAACACTTGGGCCTAGGGGCAAAGGAAGGACGTTAACAGAAAGCCCCGACTCTCTCTCTCTACACGACCAAATAAACCGCGTAACCACCCATTGCCCTTCCCTTTTAAAGCAACCCCTTCTTCCTCTCCCATTGCCTGCAACTACAAGACCTGCAAAACCTCTCTTAAATAAAAAGTTCTCCTAAGCTCTTGTTTTCCTGCAATGGCCTCCCACCTCTTCCTTCTCTCTCTGTCTCTTTCCTCTCTTCTTGTGTACTCGGCCATTGCCAGCGATGCCCCAAACGACTCTGCTCTCATCTTCATTAAAACAGCTTGCGAGACCACCCTGTACCCTGACCTCTGCCTCTCCAGCCTCTCTGGTCAAGTTGAGTACGTGACATACAGTCACAAGAAACTTGCACGAGCCGCCTTGATGGTGAGCCTCTCCGCCACTAAAGCTACTGCAGGCTTCGTCGCGGAGTTGATCAAGACAGCAAAGGTCAGTGAAGAGGAGCAGATGGCCTTGAATGACTGCGTGGAAGCGCTGGAAGATGGAGAGGACAAGATGAATGACTCCATGAAAGAATTGCAGAGGATCAAGACTGAGAGCTTCAAGTGGCAGATGAGCAACGTGCAGACGTGGATTAGCGCCGCCCTCACAGATGAAAACGCATGCTCCGATGGATTTGAGGAGCTCGATGGCGAGGTTAAGGATGTTATTGCAGGAAAGATTGGGGACCTCGCCCAGCTTACGAGCAATGCTCTTTCTCTTGTCAACCATTTCTCCACCGCTACAGTTGGAGGAGAGCAACACTGATCTCTCATGAAGGTCTCTGCATTTATATGTTATTACTACTATATTTTTTGGATAGAGTAGTTGGGATTTGAATCTGGGACATTATGTTGCAGCCGCTGCAACAACTTAATTGCCATAATTAGAGATTCGAACCTGTCAATATTACGATCTATTGCTGAATTTGATTGTGAACGGTATGTTTTCACGGCTAAAGATTGTTTGTTTCTGCATTCGCTATTTTTTTTTTATTCAAGGAGGTTAGTGGGATTCAAATGGAACAATGGTCGTTTCTCGAAATCCCCAGCACCAAGAGTGATTGTGATATTATTGTACCAAGTGATTTTCTTTGGTTTTATTTTGATATGCTTTTGTAAGATCTTGCATATTTTTGAAACATCAAAGCGATGTTTTACTTATGAGAAAATTATGTATAAGAAAATTACTTATGAGCAAGGGGAAGTTTTACTTATGAGAAAATTATGTATGGACATTATTTCCCCCTTAATTAATGTATGGGATTTTTTTTTTTTTTTTGTCAAAAATTACAACGAGCACCTCCCTGACCACCGGTGGCGCTTTTTTTCCGCAATCGTACACCGGTCCAGCAATGTCAACATAGGAGAGGAGGGAGAGGAGCCAGGAGAACCATGTCAACATAGGACGGGAGGGAGAGGATGTTAGGAGAAACAGAGAAACACAGAATAACTATTTACTCCCTTCATCGCATGGGTATCACATTATCCTCATACCAAATAACACAGAATAACTATTACCATCTTGATACCAAGTATCACATTACCCACATCTAAATCCCTCATTTCAAAACTCGATGCAAGGAAACCATTTTCAATATTTTCATTTTAGGGCCAAATATCTACATAACATCCACAAATTTAACATACAATGGCATGTCTAAAATTAATGCCATTACTATATATACATTTATCAGCCTTATTGCTCTTAGTTTATTTGACATTAGCACATTTTCAAAAAAAAAAAAATGGTCATTGTTTTGGTGCTTGTTTTAGTACATGAAAAAATTAACCAATCTACAAACATTCTTAGCTTAGCATCACAAATCCCTTTGAGATGTTTCATATATATTTTTACGTCTTATTCACCATTTAGAAAAATAGTTCTTACATCCATTTTAATGTACAACTAGATGGTTGATTCAAGCTATTGTTAATAGTTAGTAGGTATCATTACAACTGGGGCATAAGTGTCAAAATAATTTATGTTCGCTTTTTGTTCTAACCCTTTGGCTAATAATTTAGCTATTTACTTATGGGTGCGGTTTCTATAAGGTTGCAACCTTAAACAATCTAATTAAGGCACACCTCTAAAATTTATCATAATATGTAATTTTGGTGTAAAAAATTCTTAATATTATCTTAAGATATATTTTTATCTCTAATTATAAAATTTTAAATTCCAAAAATAGTTAAAATCAAATAGATCTATAAAAATATGAAAATATTGAAAATGGATGGTCTAGATAATGTGTTGCAAGATGTACTATTTGTAGGACTCAAAATATATTGTTTTTTCATATTCATACATTTCGATATCGATATGATCAATTAGATGGCTTTTGAATATTAAAACAATATTTTTTGATAGATTTTTGAGGTGCATATTTAATTCTACATTTAAGGTTACAACGTTATATAAACTTTTTGCCTTTACTTATTGATAGACTCATCACCCTTATATGTTCTTTTGAATATCGATTTACATCCTATGAGTTTAGAACTAAATGGTAACTCCACAGTCCATCTTATCGATAACACCGTATCATGTGACATTATGGATTCACCTAATAAAAAAGGGCCGCCACATTTAAGGCTATCTGTATTACTCCTACTACCTTCCTCTTTGTTTACTTCAACCAGGCAAGTATAAATATCAGGGATAAAATTGTAGAGGGTAACTTTTCTTCTCTCATATTCTACCTGGTTCTACAAAATCATAATTATTATTTCATTTGTTTTCATTATTTCTCTCATACTGCCTAGTTCTATGACATTATCATCGTTATTTGCTTTGGGTTCATTATAAGTACCATATTTTTTTAACTCGTTCATCCCTCATCGGTAAAGTCCTAACACTTTCAAGTTCACTTTTATGGATTAGGTTCTGAAAATTCAACATCTATAGATTCAATTATTGTATTTGAACTTAGTTCCAAGAACTTGTATGATTTATTATTTTTTGCGCACCTTAGAAAAAATCCTAGGTCCTCAGTTTGTTTCCTTCCAAATTAGGAAGTCTTATATAGGCTAGGAATCCCCACATTTTGAGAACATTTAAAAGTCATTTTCTTATTAGACCATATTTCATGTGGGGAAAATTACAACCGTACCATAAAAAAATACAGTATTATGTGAAGGTCCAATTTATCTGAAACTTTACGTGAAGGTCCAATCTTGTCATCCTTTTTTATTTTTTTGAATTTTGCCCCTCGTTTTAATGTTCCAAATATCATATTAGCTTTTTATTTTATTTTATTTAATTTCTTTGAATTATATGAAAATTTCTAGCCAAAAGAACGGTCTAAGGTGACAAACCTCGAACGTAAGGCCTTGGCCTTGGACATTGGACACATGCTCTGTGAAACATTGTGGTCCGTGGTCTTAAGTGTATTTACATCATTGACAATGCAATATGGCATGCATGGGGAACATTTCGGCCCATGTTTTTTTTTTTTTGGGTAATTTAGTGGGGAAGAAAGGTACCTGCCTATTTTTCAAGTAGATTAAGAGTTAGCTTTTTGAAAGTATTAGTAGAGTGGTATTAGTGGTGAGAATAAAAACCACAACGTGGTGATTAGGGTGTGGAGTACTACCACGAGGACTCCAGCCCTTTTCCCAACCCCATGTCGAGGAATACAATATTTTTTATGGAAGCATTGTGACCTCAAAGTTTTTGCTAAGCTTTGTGATCCGAGATTACAAACCTCTTAACACTTCGGTTTTGTAGTTTTGGAGGCGAATCTTGCGCCCTATGGGTTCTATGTTTTCTAGGGGAAGGTCTCATATAGCTCCTAGACAGAGAATTTCCCTATAATTTAGGTTCGATGCTTGGAACATCGAACCGAGGAATGAATCGGAAAAAATTAAAAATAATGTAGGAGATATACCTCCATGTAATTTAAAATTTCCGGAAAATTGGACCTTCGCGTTATACCATATTTTTTTGGTACGAACGTAATATTTTTCTATAATTTGAACATAAATTTCTCTTTTAACTTTCTTGCACCCTTCGTTTTGAATTATGTGAGAGTACCATTTTCTTACATCGTCTTTGGTTTCAAACTTTGTAAAACTAGTGTTTTTTACAAGGATTGTATCCTATAAGACCATATACTTTTTAGTACAATCCAATAGATTGAATTGTGTCACAACATCCAAGAAATTTTATTTTGAACTTTGTGTCCAATCAATGACACATTATCAACCATCTGATTTTACATCCAATAGTCAATAATAATTGTGACCTCTTTATATTAAAAATAAATAGCCTTATTGTATACATTTTTTTTTTTACGTCCATCTTTAATATCCATACTCTTTTCAATATATAAGTTTAGGAATTGTCTACAAAGAGACCATTATATTTTGTACAAGGAAGTCACAATCATTCTTGTCTCTTAAATTTCAAAATGGGTGGTTGTCAGAGTGTCATTGATTAGATACAAAATTCCAAAAGAAAACATTCTTGGACTTCGTAACTCACTCCAAGCCATCTAATTTGACATGCTACTAATCTAAATTTTATTTTTTAAGTAGAATTAAATCAAAATAATAAAAAATATTTTAAATAAAAATATTGACCAAAATAAAATTGGGGGTATTTTAGTTATTTTTTTATTTAAAATATTTTTAATCATTTTTATTGAGTCGTCTTTATAAAAATAAACCTATATTGAAAATCTAGATCAAATTTTTATTGCATAAAAATAAAACATAAGGTCTAAAATAAATGTTTAGCTAGTAGATATGGCCTTGTGCACCTTTTCACCCGTCCGCAAGATGTAGATGGGATACTCTCACTTTTCTTATTAATGGCCTAACATAGACTATAAGGAACCACATTTTAGATTATTATTTTTTGGATAATTATTGGGGGAAAGTATATGATTAGATCATTTACCTTTGGTACAATGAGGTCCTCAAAGTTTAAAAAAAAAATTTCTGAACTTTGTGACACATCTAAGTTATTAGATTTTACATTAGATGATTATAAGTAATTGTGACCTCTATGTACCAACGGTAAATGGTATCATTGTATACAATCCCAATTATTTTATCATCACATAATTTTTTTGATATCTCTATTGAATTAAAAGAGGGGTGTGGTATATAAGGTTGAGGACCTAATTAATCAAAGTAAGCCACACCTCAAATAGTATCGAAACATGTTGTTTTAATAGCAAAAATCTTTGTGCATCAAAATTTATTTTCATATCTAATTATAAAATATAAAAATTCAATAGTAGTGTAAATTGGGCAGATCTACGAATACTTGAAAATATTAAAAATTGATGGTCTGGATAATACATTACAAGATGCACTATTTTTAATATTTAAAAATTTATTTTTTTCTCATATCCATACATCTTGAGGTCACGATAATCGAATTGAGAGTTTTTAGTATTGAAATAACTTCTTCTAGTGAATTTTCGAAGTGCCCCTTGATTTAATTGGTTAGGACCTTCACCATTATATAAACTTTTTCCCTGAGAGTACCGGGTGCCCGTTTCTTTAAGGGTGCATTTGTATAAGCTCTAAACAATCAAATTAGAGCCTACCTTCAAATAGTGTCGAAAAATTTGGTTTCAATACTGAAAATCATTATGACAGCCTTGAAATATATTTTTATCTTTATTAATAAAATTTAAATTTTAAAAAATAGTGTAGATGGATAGATCTATGAAAATCTTGAAAATTGACGGTCCAAAAATACATTACAAAATACACTATTTCCAAAATTTGAAATCCATTTTTCTCATGTCCATGCATCTTGATGTTGAGATGATTAATTGGAGGATATTTGGGCATCAAGACAACCTCTTTTAGTGAAAATTTTGAGGTAGGCTCTAATTTGATTGTTTAGGGCCTTGGTTCCGTATAAACATTTCCCTTTCTTGTAATGTTCCATTAATTACGCAAACGTCCCTTACAATATACTAGAAAACACTCAAATTAAAAGCATTTTGTCAATCCAGTCCATGTTGGTGGCTCAGTTGAGGTCATGCTACGATGCGTTTCCTTAAAGCATGTCGCTTCCATGGGCTTGTGTCATGTTGCATTTATTTCATTTAATTTATATTTTAAATAACTTAAACGCATGTTGCATTTATTTCTTTAAATTTATATTTTAAATAAGTTAAACCCAAGTGAAGTTTTGAATCTTTCTAATTTCTTTTTCACGATTCTTGTGCAATATTGTATACATTTCTTCTCCTAAATCCGTAATTTCAATACTCCAAAGTACTTACTTCCCTTTGCACCACTTCATAGTATTTAATGAAGGTGTGCTTTTTATACGGTCAAGGTTCTAAATAATCAAAGTAAAGCACACTTTTAAATAGTGTCAAAAGATATTATTTAAATGTTAGAGATTTTTGTAGTCGTCTGAAAATTTATTTTCACATCTAACTATAAAATCTTTAGCTTTAAAAATAGTGTAGATCGAGCAAGTACACAAACACTTAAAAATCTTAAAAAATTGACGGTCCAAAAAATATAATACAAGATGCATTATTTTCAAGAATTAAAATTCATTTTTTTTTTTTCATATCCATACATCTTGTGATCGAGATGATACATTTGAAAATTTTGGGCCATCGAAACAACTTTTTCGAAGTAAAACTTCTTCGAAGTGAATTATTGAGGTGCACTTTAATTTGACTGTTTAAAACCTTACCCTTATATAAACTTCTTCCATTACTGAATTGCCTTTTATCTTCATGTCTCCGTGTGACCCTCTCAGATCTTAAAACCCTGCAACGTAGCACACACTTCAACCTCATGGGCAGTAATGATTCCAGCCGCCCCTGAGAACTTTCCTGTAATCACTCCATTATGAACTCTAAGCACCACCACCGCTCCTTTTAAGCCATGATTTCCATTAGAAATTTTTTCAAAATTCTACTTTATAAATCCATTTGGAGGAGGACTTCAACTCAGCCTTCTTTGTAAACCTTTGGATCAATGTTTAAAAAATCAGATCAATGGGGATCGTCCACCCTCAATCCCGGTTAGGATCGATTTGATTCGATCTAGATCATTTTTGAATTGTTTGGATAGGTGATCCAAAAAAATTTAAGAAAATAAAATAAAATTTAAATAGAGATTTATGAGGTGGGGATTTTGCGGGGATGATAAAAAGTTAGATAAGTTTAAAGAAAAAAGATAAAAAAATGGAAAGGAGTGTTTTATGGGGGAACTGGGTGGGGACCCATACGGTCCCAACTGATTCCGCATCTGGATCAGTGACGCTGATTGAAAATCACCGAGTTTTAAAATACTACTGTTATGCATCAATCTTTTAGGATTATATACTACTATTGATCAAAGATTTGTTGAAACAATTGATTAATATACATATTTTGATTAAATTATTGAAAAGATGTGAATATCAAGAGTCTGGTTCCTATTTGAGTGCTACCACATTAATTTCGAGGCTAAAATGCAATAAATCTCAATGGCAACACATCTATAGCATCAATTAAACATTAATATTATATTTAAATGAGATAATGTGATAAAAAATAATCAATGGTAAGATTTAGTCTACAAATCACACCCAAGATCGAGAACCAAAGAGACACTTGAAAAGAACTCTTACTCACACGAAACAAGCACACACAGAAGTAAAGGAGACTTGAAATACTTTTCTTCAATTTGCATTACTACATACTACATGAGACACTATAAATAAACACCAACTTAGACCCACGTATTGGATTCCCCTACAATCTCTCAACTAGTAACAACCACGTCCTAATCTTGCTCTACCACCCATTTGACTTGCTCACGTATTGGATTTCCCTACAATCTTTAGTGATTACATTGTGGTTTTTATTCCCACCGCTAACATTATCCCACTAATACTTTCAAAAAATTAACTCCTAATCTGCTTGAAAACAAGTAGGGGCTTATCTTGCCCACTTAATTACCAAAAAAAAAAAAAAAACTAAAACCCATTTGACTAGCTCACAAACACCTCTCTAAATGACACTTCACCAAATTAATAAGAGAGTAGGGATTGAAATGATCCACTGTACACCTCTCTAAATGAAAACTTCACCAAATTAATAAGAGAGTAGGGATTGAAATGATCCACACTCTCAACAACTTTCTAATTACTTGGAACATACCCAAAGATTAATGAGACTTAAACAAGTATAACACAATAATAAGATGCACTAAGTTTTGACAGACAACACACACAATCTAATACAAAAAAGAACGAAGATATTTTTCATAGTCATCCCGACAACTGCCCTGCCCCATCAGTCTCATTTGGACCACCCCTTCTTATGACCAATTTGAATCAAACATTGGTGACTAGGTTCATGGCCTTATTTGCTTGATCTCCACCATCCTCACAATGAACGGTCCAAATTCCTTTGCCCCATCTTGTTAAAAATCACTTCTCTCAATATGTGTTTGCTAGTTCATATGTTTGTCCACAAGACTGAGTCATACATAGAAAAAATTTAGCTGGAATTGGGAGGAATGACACAGTAGTGATTCCCTTTCTTTTGTTAAACAAGTTCTTCCTGTTATGTGTCTTTGGCCTCTCCCCTTTTAAACGAAGTCCTTCATGCTAATCGTGCTTGTTTAACAGAAGTTTTCAATTAGAAACTAAACATATTTAATTAGATACTGAACTTGTTTAATTAGATATTAAGCATGCCATCAAAAGAAAGAGAGGAGCATGTGGCATATAGAACTCAAAAGACGCTGAGGGGGCGGGGCCATCGCCGTGGTTATAGACGTTTAGTTTAATGCCGTGGGCTCCTTCACTCCAATAATTACATAAAACGACAGCCGCTATCCAGCTTTTTGTATAAAGAAACGAACAAAAATCTTGAATAAATTGAAGGGGGATGTCAATTTTGTGCCCCTATTTTTTGAGCTCTAAATACCACCATCTACATGAGTTTAAATTCGACCTTTTTGTTTTTTTGGATAATAGTTTAAGTTCTTCCTCCGACCATTTAATTCCCCGCCTTTCTTTTGTTTGGATATTGTTAAAAATCAATTGATGTAATTGAAGAATGCAGTTTTTATAAGCCCCCTATGAAAACAAAACAAGATTTCATCTCGAATAGTTGTCAATAAAGTATTTTAGGCATCAAAAATCTTTATGATGGCTTTAAAATCAATTTTTAACACCGATTATGAGTTTTGAAGTTCAAAAAAATAAAATAGATCTTGGATACATGAACACTTATTTTTAAGGTGAAATGAATGATCTAAATAATGTGCTCTAATATATATTATTTTAGGACTAAAAGTTCTAATTTTTTTTAACAACCATTACGGTCCCGGCGGTAGATGATAGATTTGAAAGTTTTCCAATGCAAGAAGTACAACTTTTTTGTGGCTTGTGAGATAAGGCTTTACTTACTTTTTATTTTTTATAGGGCGGCAGCCCTATCAAAACATTTATTATAGTTAAAAAGGGCGTATAAATTGCAATCCCCCAAAATGAAATGGAAACCAGAAGAAAAAGCGTCCGTCCATTCACACGAAATAACGACATCAGTTACCTTGAACTTTATTTAGTCGGCACCCGCGCGTGCACGACGTACTCATTGCTTTAGTTGCTGATTCCGTTACTTTATCACTAAAGAGTGGCGAGGAAAGCTAACCGTAGCAACTGCTTTTCGAGTTGTGCTCTCTGACGTGACGCTTTGCATTCATCTGGTCCATATACCTGCTTACCGGGAAAGAGCGGGTCGTCGTTGAAGCACTCACACATGAGCGGGTCGTCGTTGCAGCACTCCCCACATTAAGGTTATCATTGTAGTTTTTATTCCCACTATTAAAACTACTTTACTAATATTGGAATCGGGCACGTCAGTCTTTCTCATTGAATTACATTCAAATAAAAAACTACTAGGGAACTCGATACGGAAGTTTGAGAGCTTTAAAATTATTTAATTCTAAACCACTAACCACTATGGATCATATGTGGGCCTCGTTCTTTTCTTTTGTGACGGGGGTATTTTCAAATTTTCAAAAAAAATCAGAAAAATGTAAAAATAAGTATTCGTGGCTAAAATACTTTTCAATTTTTGCCAAAATAATAGATAACATAAATACACGTGTTAAATATATACTTCTTCTTTCTTTTTTGAGACTTTTTATAATTTTTTTTTTTAAATTTAAGATCACAAGTTGGAAGGCCAATTCAGGCTCGACAAGGGCGCAAGCTTGAGTAAATCAGCATAGTAGAGTAGAAAATACTTGGCCGAATTTTTGAACGCTGCAATTAATGTGAACTAATAGAGCTTGAGAGTTAGGCAAGGGCCGGCCGGTTTGGCCTTACCCCTTATAAGGTGAGGGTTGGGCCTTGCCTTGGCCTATTTCGGCCGAACCTATAGGGACAAGGGCCCGCTGGGGGCAGGAAGCCCCACTGGGTCCGGAACCTAGTTAATGCCAAATTTGTTTTAGCTTTTTCACGCAAAGACATGGCGCGTAGTGACATTAACCGGGGTGCCCATTGGGAAGTATAAGTCCCCACATTGTAAGCCTTCTCTTTGTTGGTTATTCACCCAAAAAAAAAAGGAAGAAAGAAAAGAAAAAAAAAGCTTTCCCTTTGTATTTCCATCGTATCATATATAATCAACGGCCGTTTCATTTAATACCCAACTTATTCCCTTGCCCTCTTTATTTAAACCACTGTTACACCTCCCCTAAGAACACTCATCCCACATAAAAGGTAAAAGAGGAGCCAAAAAATGGCGTCTGTGTCTTCTCTAATGTTTCTGTTCATTTTTCCTGCCGTAATCTCCTCAATAACGGCCGTTACTGACAAATCGTGCTCCGATTTCATCCGAACATCGTGTAACGCCACCCTTTACCCCTCCGTTTGTTACGACTCCCTCTCGCCCTACGCCGATTCCATCAAACAGAACCCTCGCAAACTTGCCCAAGCCGCCATCTCCGTGAGCCTCAAAAGCGCACGCAATGCCTCTTCCCTTGCGAACAGGCTCGCAAGATCGAGCCCAGACGACGGTGCTCTCAAGGACTGCGCTGATACCCTTGCTGATGCCGTTGACCTGATTAAACGATCGGCTCACGAGCTTGGTCGCTTACGCCGATCAAGTTTTGGATGGCAATTGAGTAACATCCAATCATGGTTGAGTGCAGGTATGACAGATGATGATACCTGTTTGGATGAGTTTGATGACTCGACTGGAGACTCGGGTTTGAGTGGTCGAGTGTCTGATGCGATGAAGGTGACGGGTTACGCGCTCGCATTCGTGAATAACCTGGCAACATCACAAGTCAAGAAAAAGGGCAATCGCCCATGACTGATTGTGCCAAACCTCCCATGTATGAAATGTTTCTGGTTTTGGTTCACGATATGAAGTGAATTGGCGTGCATATACAGTCTTGGCTAGTGTGTGTTTCTACGGCCCGTTTGTTGGGTGTATAAATCCCGAACAAGGCGGTTGTCAAAAGGGTAAATAGTGTTTGGCGAAAAACGTCCCATTTTATGTGGGACAGGAACATATCTTGGATATCACTGTCTTTTCAGAAAGTGTTTTAATGTTACCGCAATATAAATCATCTTGTGTGGGAGCAATGCGAGCGTCCAAACAGGGGTGAAATGTGTCTGCGATTATTTTTACTTCGAAGTAAGTGAATGGAATGACTTAGCTTTTAAGTGGTGGTTTTAAAGGTTGCGGTTTGTATAGAGCTTACGGTCAAAACAATCAAGTTAGAGCTTATCTTTCAAAAATGTGGTTACAATACTGGAAATCTTTGTGATACCTTTACAATGTATTTTTATATTTAATTATAAAATTTAAAACTTAAAAAAATAATGTAGATCGAGTGGATCTATGAAAATCTTGAAAATTGACGGTCCAAAAATACGTCACAAGATGCGCTATTTCTAAAACTTGAAATCTATTTTTTTTCTTATGATCAATTTGAGGATATTTGGTCATCAAAACAACCTCTTCTAGTGAAATTTTTTAGATGGGCTCTAATTTGATTGTTTAGAGCCTCGGCTCTATATAAACTTTTTTCAATTTGGGTAAGGTTTCTATGAGTCCTAGGAATCATATAGATATACATCCCCTTTTTATGATCCACTTTAAGATAGATTTTAGATTGGAAAATGGTTTGATAAGGCTGCAGCCCTATCAAAATAAGTAAAGCGTCACCACATAACTCATTGAAAATTGCAATTCAAGCATTAAAAACCTTTACAATGATCATCTCGACTGGAGCATTATGTTTGTGAAAATAAATTAGGACTTAAAGCTCTAAAACTAGTGTATATTGCAACAAATTATCTAGGCCATTCATTTCTCCCTAAAAATAAGTGATCATCGACCAACAAGATTTGTACCATTTTTTGAGTTTCAAATTTTATTATTGTTATTGAAAACTGATTTTAGAGGTATCATAGAGATTTCTATTATTGAAAGTGCTTTCCAGACAAAAAATTGAGATGAGGTTTTATTTTGTTTTTATAGAGCCTAGGTCTTATAGAAACTAAAAATATCAAATATCTAACATGGGATCACTACTATGTAATAAATAAATAAATGTTAAAAACTAAAATTGATATTTAAAAAAAATTATCTGGCCGTTGGTTTTTCTTCGTTCTTGAAAAAGTACCACTTTACATCCATCTTAAGATTGATGAAAGATGCCTTGGAGGACACAAATGCGGGTGTGCGTCCCCCAACGCATGAAGGACTTTTCTTTTGCTTTTGGTTTATTGCCCAAAGAGGTAAGATTTTCTTGGGTGGAGCATATTATGCATTTAATCATTTAATCCTTTAGCTAAAATCTAACGGAAAAAATTATATAAGGTTGCAACCTTAGAATTAAAGGTGCACCTCAAAAATCTATGGAAAAAGGCTGTTTTAATGGTGGAAAAACTTCTAATTGATATTTGAGTCTCAGAAATAGTGCATCTTGCAACACATTATTTAGATCGTCTATTTTCAAGATTTTTATTTGTTTAAAGATTTACTTGATTTTAATTATATTTGGAGTTTATAATTTTATAATTAGATATAAAAATAGATTTCGAAATAATCTTAAGATTTTTTTACACCAAAATTATAAGTTATGATAAAATTTGGAGGTGCGCCTTAATTGGATTGTTTAAGGTTGCAACCATATAAAAAGCACACCCAAATCTAATAGAGTAATTTTGGGAGTTCAAAATTTGGGGATGTAACGCCTTCAACTTAGCTGTTAATTTTAAGCAAAATTACACTTTAAAGTTCTTAAAATTGAACAGAGACCGTCCAATTTTTGAATTGTGATTCTTAGGTACATCTCATGTTCTTAGATCATAAAATTCTCCCAAGTCGCTTTTACCTAGGACATTTCCTTCTTCTTCTTTTTTCTAAACACAATGTTCCTACAACACAATACACGCACTATTTTTATTTTGGAAAATGTTTTGATAGGGCTGCAGCCCTGTTGAAATAACTAAAGCCTCACCTTACAATTCATCAAAAATTACAATTCAAGCATTTAAAAACTTTTAAACATATTAGTTGTCATAAAAATTACAATTCCAGCATTTAAACATATTAGTTGTCATAAAAAAAATGGCTTTTAAGCTCTAAAAATATGTATATTGTAACAAACTATCTAGACCGTCCATTTCACCCAAAATGAAGTGTTCATAGATCCACAAGAATTGTACATTTAGTTTCAAATTTTATTATCGGTATCGAAACACAATTTAGATCCATCATGGAGATTTCTATTGCCAAAAGTGCTTTCCATATGAGGATTTGAGGTGAGGCTTTTATTTTGTTTTCATAAAACCTAAGCCCTATAGAAACTTCATCCTTGGTCTTCCACTAACTTTTTTGACACTAATAGCTAATGAATTTGAAGCAAAGTACATGGATCACACCTAGAATCGTCAAAGAAGAAGGGTGTTCATATGGGCATCTCTCTCTCTCTCTCTCTCTACTAAAATTCTAAATATAAGTGACTTCGTATCTTTTTATTGATGCAATTTTCTATTTTTAGTAAAAATTAAAAGAATATTGGAATGTTATAGTTATGAACTTTTATTACTTGAAAAATAGTATTTTTAAAATTTTCTAGCTTCCAGTTTCAAGAAAACTAAAGATATTACAACTTAATATATTGCATTTTTAAGCTATCATATTCAGTTATTCTAAACATTCAATTAATCTATCTTTATTAGCTAGTCTGAAACATAACTAGCTAGTATGGGAATAGCAATATATGGACAAATCAAATATTGCTAGTAAATCAATTTTGTTCCAAAAATTAGAATCGAGTAAAAAATATGGATCCCCAAAAATTGGTAAGTTAAGGAATCATTAATTTTTTGGATATTCTAAAAAAAAAAGGAGTGAAACAAGATGATATTATGATTGCCGTTATTGTATGAATATATTAAGTAATGAAACAATAAGTTTATATCCTTACCTAGTTGGTTAGGGTAACACTTGGCACTCTATTATAAAACATGTGATGGATTTATTGGAAAAACAATAACAAAAATACTAAACACAAATACTACATTATTAAACAAGAAATGTAACATGAGGAATAGAATTATTCTTAGAAGAAGACAAATATAAAAGATCCTCAATGAGGATTAAAGATAACTAAAACTCAAAACCCAATAATGTTAAATAAAACTAAAAAGACCCCTAGATATAGGAATGTAGTTAAATAATGAACAAAACCCAAAAATGTACATAGTGGTTCATCCAAAATGTCGTGTTGTATGCAAAAATAAAATAACAAAATGTCCAAATAGATGAAATTAATCAAACATCTACGTGTAGAAAAAAAGAAATAAAATGCTTAAACAAATTTAAATATTTGAATCTGACATTCAATTTTTAGTTACCTAGATATTTGATTGTCACTAAAACTCTTTTTGTCTTTGTTTAATGATGCTTTAGATTTCGTGAAAAGAAAGATTTTCTATTGGATTACTTCTATAACTCTAATGTATTATTTAGGATATAAGGTTGCTTTGATATATAATCTTTTAGGGAAATATATATTGTTTTTCAATACAAAGGGAATATCATAATCATCATTAGGACCTTTTTCCAATTATTTGAGGTCGGTCATAAATTCAAGATTTATAGAAAGTTTTGATAAAGTTTTATGTTGGCTGCCTACCTAACATAACCCACGTTCTTTATCCGGGATTGGGATTGGTTAAAAAAAAGTTTAAAATCACTTTTGACGTGCTTATCTCTAAACCAAAATTAAAACATATTAAATCAATGAAGAGAATGGAAGTTCCAATAAAGTAGGGAAGAAATTTTTAGATATTTTTTTTAAAAAAAGGAGATAAAATACGGATTCATATTGGTTTAATTAAAACAAAAAATTGATTCTTTGAAGATCCTCTGGTAAACTTCAAGTTCTTAATGGATTTAAAAAAAATCGAAGATTTTATGAAAAAGCCTTAATCAAAAAATTGCTAATAATGGTTTGAGATGCCATACCGCTTTTTATTTTATATATATATATATATAAAAGAAAAGTCTTCCCAATGGGAGAAAAGCAACAGTAATCTCACCACACCACCAGCCACCGTCCGTTCAAATTAATTCAAAATAACGGTTGAGATCTACTGCAAAACCCACAAAAGCTTCAAACCGATCGAAATTTCACCTTCTACCCTCCTCTGCTCTGCTAACCTCCCTTGTCTCTCTTTCACCATCTCTACTCCTCTGCGGAGGTCCCCTCTCTCTCGTGTGAAGGTCCCCTCTCTCCCGTGGCCCTCTCATCTCTCTACGCTGCTGGCCTCACTCTCTCTTCGTTGCTGCCCTCATGCCGTCTCATCGCTCGTCCCCTTCTCTCAAGGCCTTTCTCTCTCACCACCTGCTTTAGAGAGAGAAGAAACCTCCTTCAAGAAGAAACCCAACATGTTTTAGTTTTTTCTATATTACGATTTTGCATATCATTTTTCCTTTTGCCATTGATATATGGAATGCGAGCTATCCATCTCTCAGCCTGCATTAATTCAGTTTGTATCATTTTTAAGCTTGGTATGGATTTTTTTGTGTGCCATTTTACCCAATTTTTTTCTGGTTAGTTCTCTCTCTATTACGATTTTGCATATCATTTTCACTTTCACCATTGATATATGGAACGCGAGCTCTCCATCTCTGAGCCTGCATTAATTCAGTTTGTATCATTTTTAGGCTTGGTATGGATTTTTTGTTGTGCCCTTTTACCCAATTTTTTTTTTCTGAATTCAATCACAAAAACAGAGGAACAATGGTTCAGTTGGATTTTATTACTTTCTTTTATCATTGATTCTGAAAGAAAACTGAATTAGATGATTATAAATGGGTTTCACTGCACAATTTTTATTGTTTTGATCTATAACTTGAAGAAATTGCAATGAATACCGCTGAATGCCCTAATAGAAAAAATAATGCATGACTTTTAATTGAAATTTTAATACAATTATTTGGTTTTATGTCATGCTTTTGTTCTCTATTTCACAATGCAACATTTTCTTTTATTTTTTAAATGAATTTAGGTTCAGTATTCATTTCCCTGAAGTTGAACTTTGAAATGAAATCTTAGGGTTTTATGTTACTTACTTTCTGTTAATGGTGTGAATAGGTTCATGCGAGATGAGCTTTTGTCTCAAGTATTGGAAGCACTACCTATCATCCGGGGTCTTGTAGTACAGAAAACAAAATCGATAAGTGATTGCAATCGGTTATTGAATGTATCTCTTGGACTCTCTTCTGCTTGAGAGTAGTGAAAACAAGTGCCATTTCATACGAGCCTGCATTCCGGGTTTGCTGATCCTTGGAGAAGAAAGAAAGGGACGAAAATCTCTGGTATGGGATAGATAAGCAGTACTCTTTGTTTTCTATGTTATAATTAATGGGATAGACAAGCAGTAGTCTTTGTTTTCTCTGTTATATAATTAATGAGATAGATAAGCAGTAGTCTTTGTTTTCTAAGAATTGCTTTAGAATTCATTATTGTGTTATTTTTGCCAATTAACATTCGGTGTTATAATGTAGTGGGAGGAAATCCACCATAGCACAGAACTCTTAAGGCATTCGGCTACCTATGAAAGTATTATCCAATCCCATTAGAGGAGCTCGAGGAGAAAAATGCAAATGATGATGTACTTGGGGACATTGGAGAGAGTAGCTCCCGATCGGAAGATCAGATCTCGACACAGCCATTACTATGTCAGCGCTAACGGAGGAGGTTGTACGGGCGTACTATGCTTGTATCATGGATGCCTCAACATCAGTATCTCCCTCCTCTCCCCTCAACATTACTAATTCAAAAAATGGGAATGAGTGTGGTGCTCAGGTTATACTGGATGAAGCTTGCCATGATTTTCCATCTGATGAGGACATAGTTGCAATAAATGGAGAAGGAGATTCGTTACTTATAGATGCTGAGGTAGCCCTAACAAGAGGTGCAAGTATCGAATCGGCAATAGGAATGGCATTTACTGACGAAGATGAAGCTTATGATTATTATAATAAGTACGCAAAATTTGTAGGATTTGATATAAGAAAGGGAAGGAAGTGTAAAGTTTGCAATAAGAGTGGATATGACAAACGTAACTGTCTCGTGAGGGTACATGGGATGTGGCGCTACCGAGGACCTCGAGCCGAGTTGATTAATTTTTTGAATAATTTATGGGGAATGTAAAGGAGTTGACTAATTTTTTGAATTTTGGAAACTTGTAAATACCCCTTTTTGTAGTTGACTTTGGGGGTTAAGTGAATATTTAATATTCATGTAATTTTGTGGCCATGTAAAAGGCCCCTCTATGGGGCATCTAATGAACCTATTTAGTGACTTTTTGGTAACTTATGTGTAACATTTATCTCTTTTCCATGCATTTCATTAATATGTGCAATGTAGGTTTGTTTGGATAATGAAACGCATCTATATCTCCACAGTTCTCACTTTATTTTATTTTTTATGTCGAGCATTTGATACATTCTCACCTTTTACCACACAAGAGGGCATACAGAAAAAAAAAAAACCCAAAGAATTTCATTCACAAAAGATTCTGTGTGCTTCATTGTAGTTGATGACAATGATCTCTCTCTCTCTCTCTCTTTCTCTCTCTCTCTCTCTTTATGTGTGTCTCAAAAAAAAAAAAAACATAAACTGAATAATACCTGAAACCAGGAAATTTCATTTACAAAAGATTATCATTAATTCAACAACGACCAATTACAACCATGTACATATTACTGGATTACCATTAATTAAGCAACGGCCAATTACAATCATTTACAAACCACTGGAGGTCAAACACCTCATGAAATAGAAAAAATGATACAAGGAGGTCAAATACCTCTTGACAGCTAATTGAGTAATCCCTCTCTCTAGAATCATATCCTTGAGTCTCTCTCCAGACGAGCTGGTTTTAAGTGACTCGGATACTCTCTACAGCAAACTCTGAGCAGCTGTTTTCTCAGCCAAGCTCTTATCTTTAGGGTTGTCTTGGTGCTCCTTTTGAAGCCTATCAAACTTTCCCCAATTTTGCAAATGAGGCTCAAAGTGTTGTATCAGCACTTCCATGGCAGCTTGTTCTCCATATATGAGATATTTGAGCCACCATCTCATTGTTTCTTTGCTGCTTTGCTGATTTTTTTAGACCAAAAGGGTAGGAAAGCCAATGTTAAAGCCCCTCTAAGAACATCAAGACTATCCTTCTTGCTTGCTCACCGGCCCCCGAGCTTGCAGCATCATTGGAAGCAGCAAGCACACTCTCTGAGATACCTGAATATCCAGTGCGGTGAAATTGACCAGACCATAATCTTCAATAACCTCGCATAGCTCTTTGATGAGTTTCCTGCAAAGGAAGAGTGAGGTAGTTTTAGCTCAAGCAAAGTGAGAAAAAAGGCCTGATGTGGAAGCACCAAACCTATACTTGGCAGAGCGTGGATCTTGATCAAGGTGGTATTACAAATAAGACAAATCATGCATATCTGTATAAAACTCCAGGTTGTAGGTTGCAATTTAAGTAATGACCTACAACTTAAGTAATGCACATCGAGGGTGAGGAATAAGTCATTTTAGTAAATATAGTAAAAGGGAAAGCACATCACTGCTATTAGACTATTGTACATGATACTCGAAGTCAAGGGGCCCACAGGGACATTCAACTAGGGATGTTGATAAACAACCATCCTGTAGAGCGAACACACCGTGGATGCAGCTTGGAGTACCTTTTTTTGTTTGGATCGGTTAAGGGCCATATAACATTGTACATAAAAAGAATTCGTCTTCTCAGTGATTATAAATTAGAAACAACTTTGTGGGTTATCCGTTCATAACATACTATTTATCTGAATTTTAATTCTCGAAAGCTTCGGTCTAAAGTATCAAAGTATTAAAGGCTCAGAACTACAAACCTCTGCTAGGTGGTATGAGCTGATTCACTGCTGCTTGAGAAGACTGCACAAAGATTCATGTTGAATGATCAAGAGAAAATGACTTGAATATTGATGGTTACACATACATTAGTTCCTAAAACCAGCTTACCAAATAACTCATACACTGTTCAACCAGAGCAAATCATAAAAAATGATGATACTAACTCGCCACTCAGTATGAAATACCAGTCATGTATTTGAAATAGCAAAGTATTTGCACATGATTCAATCGCTAGAGAATGGAAGAGTGAAGAAGGAAAGAAAAGAAAGCACAAAAGGTGCCCATAGTTCTTTCTTTTAAGGCTTATGCCATGCCAAGGGTTGTCAACTTCAAAAAAGTAGACTTTACTCAGCACAAGTTACAAAGAAATTATCACTAAAAAGTACTATAAAAAAAAAGAAAAATTCTCGAATTTTCACTAAGTGATGGTTCGTACTGTTACATGTTCAAGGCATCTTATATGTCCTTTTTTTTTTCATTTTTAATTAGTAATAGTTGAATTTGAGTGCATGATTTGATACTCAAGGTCCAATAGATAGGTGATGCAGCAGAACAACCCAAACACGTGGTTCGTTGAGTTAGAATTGGAATATCTTGAATCCTCAATTTTCCAGACAACAGACAATACATGGATAAACTGGAACTAATTGTTTCCTAAAACTTGCTGCATAAGTTCACTTGCATCATATTGGTTTATTTTCTCTGTATAGTGTGTTATATAGTCTTTCATCTTTGCTGAACTTTGTCCGGCAGGCCGATTCCTCAAGTGTAATTTGATAACATTAAACTTTTAATTCTTTGACAGCAGATGTTGTTTTAAAAACAATGAGCATCTCCAAGGTGGGCCAAAATCTAGGTCAATAAATAAAACCTGACATATCTAACAGTCGATACCCTTCACAAACACTACTATCTATGCCATGTCTTCCTCTTTTTGTTCTTGATTTGATTCACCAAATGATGAATTACCTCTTCCAATGTGGCCTGCGTTACTTCTTTGAAACTCCAGAGAATAGGAACATGGTATTTTCCACTTGGATTGTATTCATTGAGTTGAAGCATTGCGGTCTCCACATCCTTGAAAACTTCATCCCCATATTCGTCTCTGAGTTCTCTCAACTTGTCATCATTTTCATCAATGACCTCCTGCACCATCACCAGAATTTTCCATGAAATCAGAAGCATGATATAAAACAAACTAAAAGGAATTCATTAATGTCTCAATAAGATCAAGAATTTAAGAAGATGCACATATGGGAAGTTAACCCACATCTAATAGGTCAATATGTTGCAGTTGAAAGCATATATGGAGATGTGCACATTTTGTAATACCTACAATCACTCATATGCAGTTGAAAAAAATCACAAAATTCAGAGTTACATACTCTGTCCATGCTCTCAATAGTAACTGTCTTGAAAGGATGCCAAGATGGGTTTCTTGTGCGTTCTTCCCATAAGGAGCATAACTCTGATGCCCTCAAATCCCATTCTTCATTTGGAAGCTTGCTTTTACAGCACAAGTAAATGGCTGCTCATCAAAGACCCCCATTCTCTTCACAACTATAAATGAACGATTATTTGGTTTCTTCTCAAAATACTGTAAGAATGGATATATGTCAGCTTCAGAAGTTACAACCATCAGAAAATAAAATTTGACAAAATATGGTTATACATCGAAAGAAATCATGAAGAAAAGTGGGTCCTCCAAAATATGCCTGTGTAATTAAAGGTATACCAGTCTATTGTTGTCTTTTAAAACATATAAATCTTAATTTGGTGGTTCGATTTTTCCAAAACTATACCTCAACTGCGGCTTTACGAGCTGCTTGCAGCTCGTCATTTGCTTCTCTTTCCTTTCTTAAAAGAACATTGTTTAGCTCTTCTAAGCTTTGCATTTCACTTACTTTCTCCTTTAACTCCTCGACAGGTTCTTTCACTTCCTGGTAAAAAATTTCTTCAATATCTTTCATCATCATTACATCACATTCATCTTATTTATTTCTTCTTGACAAGCAAGTAGTTTTTGTGCGCTTTCATCACGAAATGCTTATAGCTTTCTCTGTGAGTCACATTCTTTACTTGAAAGAGCATTGGCTAACTTTGCTAGGAGTTTCATTATTCGATCTTTCTCTTTGAGTTCCCTATTAAGTACCTCAATCTTTAGGTTGGCTTCTATGTTCATCATCAGCAGTGTTCTTCTAGTAGCTCCAACTACTCCAGCTGCTAAGGTTCGTGCTTCAAATAATTCCTCTTTTAGTTGCTGAATAGTATTACCAACATTTTTTAAAGGTATTGAATTAGCAACATTTTTAAAGGTATTGAATTATCAATGGACGCATTTTACTTGGTCATCACCAAATTCAAATTTCCAACAAAAAAAATCACAGAACAGGGAAATGAATATTGAACCCCAATTTGTTTAAAAAATAAAAGAAAAAGTTGCATTGTGAAATAGAGAATAAAAGCATGACATAAAATCAAATAATTGTATTAAAATTTCAATTGAAAGTCAGGCATTATTTTTTCTATTAGAGCATATAGCTGTATTCATTGCAACTTCTTCAAGTTATAGATCCAAACAATAAAAATTGCACAGTGAAACCCATTTATAGCCATCTAATTCAGTTTTCTTTCAGAATCGATGATAAAAGAAAGTAATAAAATCCAACTGAACCATTGTTCCTCTGTTTTTGTGATTGAATTCAGAAGAAAAATTGGGTAAAAGGGCACAACAAAAAATCCATACCAAGCCTAAAAATGATACAAACTGAATTAATGCAGGCTCAGTGATGGACAGCTCGCGTTCTATGTATCAATGGTGAAAGGAAAAATGATATGCGAAATTGTAATAGAGAGAGAACTAACCAGAAAAAAATTGGGTAAAATGGCACACAAAAAAATCCATACCAAGCTTAAAAATGATACAAACTGAATTAATGCAGGCTGAGAGATGGATAGCTCGCATTCCATATATCAATGGCGAAAGGAAAAATGATATGCAAAAATCGTAATATAGAGAGAACTAAAACATGTTGGGTTTCTTCCATGAACAAGGTTTCTTCTCTCTCTAAAGCAGGTGGTGAGAGAGAAAGGCCTTGAGAGAAGGGGGCGAGCGATGAGACTGCGTGAGGGCAGCAGCGCAGAGAGAGTGAGGGCAGCAGCGTAGAGAGATGAGAGAGGGGACCTCCGCAAAGCCGTAGAGATAGTGAAGGAGAGAGAAGGGCGGTTAGCAGAGCAGAGGAGGGTAGAAGGCGAAATTTCGATAGGTTTGAAGCTTTTAAGTCCATCACAGCCGGGTTTTGGAGCATATCTCAACCGTTATTTTGAATTAATTTGAACGGACGGTGGATGGTGGTGCGGCTAGATTACTGTTGCTTTTCGCCTTGAAGCGTCGGGAAGACTTTTATATATATATATGTATATATATATATATATATATATATATACTAAGAAAAAATAATAATGATTTTATGAAAAAAACATTGTACTGTTTGTTTCAATTATTTGTAGATGGACCACCTATTTTTGCATTCATTTTTAAAATGAATGCTTTATACTTTGGAATTGCATGCGGTAGAAATGTGGTTAAGCCTATATGAAACAAATTTATTTGATATAAAGAAGTTACAATTATTATTAAAATTAGATGTGCATAAAGTTCAAAATAAACTTTCTTGAACTATCTCACATACTTCAAAATTCAAACTATCAAATTTCATATCTGATAGCTAAGGGTGTCTGTCATCAAATTTTTACTAAAAACTCAAATTTTTTTTATTAAAAGGGTCAAAAGATCATTATTTTCATGATCATTATTTTGATCAAAATCCCCCAAAACACAAAAGGAAATTACTAAAAAAAAACAAAGGTTGAAACCCCTTAAAATCATTCCATAAAAATATGTGTTTTGGTAATTTCCTTTTGGAGAAAACTCAAATGTTTACATAATGATCATGATTTTGGGTAATTTCCTTTTGTGTTTAGGTATACTTTGACAATTTTACCCTCAATTATCATTCGGTTAATGCCTCATTAAGGGTAAATTATCAAAGCCAATTATCAAAGTACCCATAATTGACCAAGCTTCCCAACACCAAATAGAGGCAGAATTTTTTAATAATTTATTTAGGACGTATCTGGTTGACGTAGATGTTTAAAAGGATAATGTAAAGTACAATTTATAATATTTTAACCCCTTTAGTAATGGGAAAGCTTTTTATATTCTCCCTTCATCGTAGAAGTTATATGTTCCCTTTTATCCAACCGTTCATTTTTTAATGGAGGGCTAAGATTGTCTCAATCACAATATCACATCTCTATACTTTTTTATTTTTAATATTTTTTTGATAAATTATTTTGACACCAAATTTTGGACGTCCATTCCTATATTAAACTCGCATTAACGAAAAATATATAAAAAACATTTTCAATAAAATAAAATAATCAAAGTACCCCTGAAAGTTGCAAGAGGTATTTTGGTCATTATTTTTTGTCGAAAAGTTATTTTTAATATTTTTTATAGGTGCGCTCCAATAAGAAGATGACACGTACCAAATTTCATATTCAAAAAAATTATATTAAAAAAACTAAAAATAAAATACTTTGAGACATCGGATCTAAAATCAAATGGTGAATAACTCTCTTGATAAAAAATAGATGGCTGAATGGTAAGGGAAACATAAAACTTATATGTTGTAAGGGGAATATGGAAAGCTTTCCAAATACCCGTAAAGAGTTTCGACCCCTTTTTTTTATACTTTTGCAAAAAAAAAAAAAAAAGTAATGAAATAAAAAGGGAGAGGAAAGTCCACGGCCATCTGTACAAAATAAAGGCCAACGCCTACGTTGAAAATCTTTCGGCAGTCAGCACACGCTACTCCGGCGCGTGCACGAAATACGTGGTTCCTTGGGGTGCTAATTCCGTTGCAACTTTAATTAGTGGATGGGCAAGAAATCTCGTGGCGTGAGCGACCATCTCTATCTCTTGAGCGGTTCTTTTTCACCTTACCTCACGCCTCACCTTCATTCGATTCATATCCAAAAGTCACTCAACACACAAGTTTTAAGAGGTCAAAATCAATTAATTGTGAGCCGTTAACCGTGGAAGAACCATTAAGGACCAATGATATAAGTTTTGTATATTAGGCGTGTTGCGTTTACGTGGCTTTTAAAAGCCTTATGAGTGCTTGTAAAATGAAATGATATAATGAAACATGAACTTAGTGGGAATGTAGTCCTTGTGGATCATACTAAACAAAAGATGGTTTACTGATATCGATCTATGCTTAAAGATCTAGGCCAATCGATTGGAAAAAACTCATGTTACGTGGACATAAAGAACAAAACGATGAGGGTTTATGGGTTAGCCCTTGATGAGGTCGGAGAACATGCCCGGATGAGTGAGCCAAGGGACTGTGTGACACTTGTGTATGATAGTGGCCTACAGAAACAAGGGCCAAAACCTCATCTATGTACCATCACATGGCATGCATATCGATAGATCATTCGAGAAAGCCAGAAATCCACCTTTAAGGATGAAATGTATGCATGTGCGAGAGATACCCATATGCGCCATAGAGCTGTAGTCGCATAAGGTCTTGGTGACCTTGACTTATCTCTAAAGGAGGACCTGTAATCCACAGACTGAGATTACGCCCTTTGGCTCATCCGCAAATCTTTGTGACCTGCTAATGAGCTTCTGTTTGGACAGTGGGTCATGAGAAACACTGAGTCGGTTCGATAATGCACGCGTGGTAGTCTACAGTTGAAAGTGGAGTGCCTCATGATTGCAGATTAAATTCCTTAACTATATGGATCAATTTTCCAGCAAGTTAATTGAATTATGTTTGTTTTATGATATAAATTATTTTCGAATTTTTATTTGAATTTTTATGAGTCATTTGATATTTTATTTATAATTGTTTTTTTACTTATAAAAATAAAGATATTGATTTTACAAAATTATAAAATTCAAATAATATTTTAGATTTTTTTTTATAATTTAAAATTATATAAAATATCATGGAGGGGCCCATAGTGCACATGGGCCCACCATGTGTCAAGTGGGTGGGGCCCACATATGCCACACATGGGTGGCATGCCCCACCCATTGGATTCTTTCTTGAAGTTTAAGTTATTTCATGTTTTGGTAATATTATGTTATGGCATGTGGTCAAATAAGATATGAAATATTTTGGCCATATATTAACCAAATATTGAAAGTGTATATTGACTTGATACATCTTTGGAATATTTTACGAAATATTATAGAATGCATTATATTTTAATTAGATTTAATTTATCTAATTTCTATTTATGGGAAAATGGTTAAGGAAAGGGGAATAATGATCCATGCACCTTCCATAATATTGACGGCCCATCTATGGAATGGATGACTCAGATCTCTCAACCCACAAGTCACCTTTGATTGACGATCTATATTCAATCTCACAATAAGAGGCAAGCCAAGGAAAACCTTAAAAAACCCTAATCTTGTTCAAGCTTATAAAAAAGAGATTGTCTCTACCCAAAATCTCTATACCTTATCTTTCTATCTCTCTCTTAAGAAAGTTTCTCTCTCTCATGTTAGATCTCTCTCTCCCACATTGTATAAGAACCTAGAGGTTTAGGTTATGGAGTTATTCTCTCTCCTATCTCTCAAATATGGATTTATGGCTACGGGTTTTAGGGTTTAGAAAAAAGAGAATCCATCTCTCTCAAACTAAGTTGCTAAAAGAATTCATCTAGGGTTTCAGTTTGTGATCAAATGGGTTCATGTTTCATTAGTGTGGCTTCGCCGAAATTTGCTTTCGCAATTGGAGATTGAAGATTGAAGCTAGACTGTGGATCCCGCGCTATCGAATGGTGGTGACTCAGTATGGGGTGTAATAAGCCCGGTTGAGGTAATATCCGTCACTCTTCTTTTGTTTCTTGCAATCTTATCTTTTATTCTCAAGCCTAGTGCATAGTTGTTTCAATGGCATCAAGTTGTTAAGATATTGGTTTTATTGTTATGTTGATTTTATTTTGAAATTTATCTCATTATAATAAAGACCACATGTAACTGATCATTTGCCAAAAAAAAAGGGTTGAAGAAAAAAAAAAATGTATTCCTCGGTAAAAGATCACATAGGTCTTTCTTTCAAGGAGGGCCTTCTTTTCCTTTTAAAATTTTGTTTTTGTTTTTTTGTTTTTGGGTAATTTAGTGAAGATGACACACTTCTACCCTTTTTTTGAAATCATTAGTGGTTTTTTAATGCGGTAGATGAAAGCTTTGCTTTATTTCATAACCTTACTTGTAACAATCCTAAAATTTCAAAAAAAAAAAAGAAAAAAAAGGAGAAAATATGCTTATAAATAGGTGATGTTCTGTTTGAATATGATGGTCCTTGGGGACCATCACTGTTTTCAAAAACTTTTGCTTTGGATTAACTTTTGCTTTGCCTTTACTTTTTCCTTTGCCCGCTTTTGCCTCCTGCTACTTGCAGCTGGCAACGTCCTTTAGCGGACGTGGTTTTCGTACGATAAAAGTCTGCTTTTAACGCGACACCTCAGGTTTGAGGTAGAGCGTAAGAAA
>NW_006494904.1:2694049-2704933 GCF_000471905.2 Amborella trichopoda
AAAGTGGATGTATTTGTCCCTTTCGATGCATCCATTTAGAACCTTTTGAGAAATAGTTTTTACCTTGAATATATATTCATGGCAAGTGTCACTATCACATAAAATGTAAACTGCTCATCAGGAATTGAGGTATCTTTATATGGATTACTTCTTGTTTAATAGGTTGCTCATCAGGAATTGAGGTATCTTTATATGGATTACTTCTTGTTTAATAGGTTGCTGCTCTTATTCAATTTCATGGTGTACCATGTGCTTTGGGAAAGGTTTGGGCACTTATTTTTGTTCATATTCCCCATTGAAGGATTTACTTAACCTTAGCCCTCTAGAAAACATATTTCACCACATTTCTTAATGCGTTCCCCTCATGCATGGCTTTTTCAGCTTTCATGGTCTAGAGGCACACATGCATGATTTTTATTGAGAAATATTAATTGAATGACATGGTGATTAATGGTCATCTTAATTATATTTTTTTTTTCTATTGGATGTTATTGTAACTTGTTCATTTTCAAGAAAAAGTATGGCTTAAATATCCATGCTTACAAGGTCCCCTTGGTAGAGTGATTTTCCCAAATAAATATTTTTTTAATGAACTTTTTATGTTCAGAAAAATTTACAAGAAAATAATAAGATGAGAAGGGGAGATGTCACATGTCAGTATGGTACAAAAATGAATGACAAAGGAAGAGTTCGACGTAATTTTTGTAATAAGGAAATGGGTGGTGGTATTTATCACATAAAAGAACATCTTTCTTGGCTAAAGGGTAATGTCACCAGTTGTAAAGAAGTGCCACCAGAAGTAAAACAACAAATGATAAAAATAATTACATAAATAAAAGGAAAAAAAATGCAGAGAGAAAGGGATGCAGAGGAGATAGGGAGGGGGTATGAAAGTCCAATAGATGAAGAAGATGACCAAGAGGCAGAGTTTGAGGCGCAAATGGAATGAGCTAGGATTGCCAATATTCAAGAGCTTAATTATAAACAAATGGAAATTCAAGAGAAGTATGGGAGAAGGGATGGTGCATCCAGTAGCCGTCAAACTCAAGAACATATAGTATCGGGTAAGGGAGGATGTGGGCCTTCATTGCTTAGATCCACATCTAGTAGATTAAGACGTAGTTTCTCTAGTTGCTCATCCTCTTATAGTCGGTCATTTGCTACTCAACGACATGAACCCATAGATGTGCCATCAATGACTCGCGAACCCTGGACTTGATCCCCACAAGTCACAATATCATAAAAAAAAATTAAAATTTCCATCAACAGGTGTATTAATAGAAAAGCGAGAAAGATGATTAGCATGTACTGGTATACTAATGCACTGCTATTTAATTATGCAAGCTCAGACTTTTACCCACAAATGGTAGCTTCTATAACTGAGGCAGAGCTAGGTGTTAGAGGTCTAACTACGAAGGAGCTTGCAGGCTCATGTTTAAAAGTTGTTGTTCATGATGTTGATAAGCATATTGCACAGTTCAAGGTCTGCTGGCTAGGTACAAGAGTGATCATCATGACTGACGGTTGGAAGGACAAGTCCCATAGGTATCTTATCAATTTTTTAATAGGTTCTCTTAGGGGCATTATTTATCACTCTAGCATTGATTTATCAAAAAAGACACATACTAGGAGACTAATATGTCTACACCTAGACAAAATTGTAGATGAGGGAAGCTGAAGAGGGTTAAATTGATGCTCAAGGAAATAGGGAAGCTGAAGAGGGTTAAATATTGTATTTTAAAGAGCAAGTTGATTATAAGGTTTATATATAATCACACGTATCTTCATGCTTTGATGAGGGAGCCTTGCATGAGAGAGATTGTCAGGGAGTCCCATACTAGATTCGCTACAACGTTCCTTACGATACAATCGATATTGGTAAACAATGCAGGAGTGAGGTCAATGATATGCTCTAATGAATGTCAGACTGATAGGGCAGCAATAAGTCAACTTGGAAGGCAGTTGAAACCACCCTTCTCGATCGGAGGTTCTGGGCTTAATGTAACTATGTTGTTTCTGTAACTGAACCTTTAGTATGTTGAGGTTAAGTGACTCTGATGATAAACCCGCAATGGGGTTTCTATTTGATGCAATGAGACGTGCAAGGGAAGCTATATTTGAGAATAACATATGGAATGAAGAGATATTGGAGATTGTTGATCGTAGGTGGAGAGACTAATTGCACCAGGATATCCATGCAGCAGGTAATTTATGATTCACTGTCGCAATTCATGACTCTTTCTCAACTCAGAGAAAAGTTATATAACAAACCATGTGCAGAGTTCTTTCTTAATCCACAAAATTTGTACTCCAATGCCACTTTAGATGACGCAAATATCATTGAGGGGGTAAGAAACTGCATTTACAAGCTTGAACCCGATCTTGAAACTTAGATGGAGTGTATGCAATAGGTAAACCTTAATCAAAACATGTATGTAATAAAATTTCAATTTACAATAATGAATTGCATTTCTATGTAGTACTAATTTCTTGTATATGCATCTTGTTATTTCTAGCTTATCATGTACATGAAAAAAAATTGGGAATTTGCATACAACAATGCCAAAAAAACAACTGCAAAATTGCACTCAGGTTAGTTTTAAGTTAAAACTTGCAATAGTTTGGTATACTACTATTTGTGGTTTTTTTTAAATCAATTTATTTTCTATTGTTAAGTATTTCTATGTTTGTCTGTGTCAACACAATGGTGGACGATATACAGAATTCGAACAAAGAAATTATAAAAGATTGCCGTTAGAATTTTGAGTCAAACATGTGCTGCCTCGGGCTGTGAAAGAAACTGGAGTACATTTCAGTGGATACATACCCTGAGGCGGAATAGGTTAAAGACACACATGTTGCACAACTTGGTGTCCGTTCATTATAATTTAAAATTGAGAGAAAAACATATAAGGAGGACCCCCATAAACTACACGCCGATCAACCTTGATTACATCTTCCGAAGGGACTTCGTCGATAAGTGGGTGTCACTTAGGACCCCACTACTAGACCATGATTTTTTTAGTGGGGCAGTTGTCAATATGGATGATAATGTGAATGTTGCTGCATTCAATGAAGGAGACATGACAATGGACATGGATGACGATTATACACTGAATGAAGATGAGGCACATGATGATGAAAAAAATGGGACAATAGAAAACAATTGATAAGAACCAGACATCCAGGAATGTGAAGGGGCGCAACATGATGCGGTGCCTGATGAACAGGAAGATTTAATGAGATTGGCTCGGGAGGAAGTCCAGGCATTGAGGCATAGGAGTTACTCAACAAGGGAGAGACAAAGCCATAACGGTCACCGTAACCTGGTTATCATGATGATGACAGTATTGAAGATGCTGAGGGTCATAACACAGAATAGGGTGGGGGAAACACAAAACAGGGTGCGGGTAACACAGAACAGGGCGGGGGAGAGCATGAAGGCTGAATGAGTCTAGGAGACTGACCAAGGGGGTGCCACAAGAAATATTCCTGACTGGCGAGGGGGCATAACTGCGGCATTATAAACTCCACCAAGCCTTACTCAGATTTTTCGCCCTATAAATCCTGATAGTAAAACACAACAATATCATGATCCCCCACGCCACTCTCATTACTACTAGCATTGTTAGTTGGACTTTGTAACTTCATTAATTGAATTAATGTCAAATTCTAAATTGTCTTGCATATCTTCATAGTATTCAAATATTAATTTATATAAAAAGTTGTTTCAATTTTTTTTGTAAGATAAATGTATGTAATATAATAGTATACACTTAATCTAAGGTTTTCTATTTTTTTTCAATTACTTATTAATTTTTTTGGACCTTTTTTACCTTTTTTTTTTAAAAAAAGAAGTACTTGACCGGTTAAAAACGAGTTAACCGCTCCGGTTAGTTTGGTTCCGGTTAAAACGGTTAACCGCGTCGATTAGTCCAGTTTCGGTTCAAACCGCTCCCAATCCCAAAACCGGTTAACCATTCCGGTTCGATTTTGCGAACATTGGTTTCAAGTTCCACATTAAAAGAGACAGTGAGGATTGCGTGGTTTATATGTCTAGACACTCATACATTTAATCTCTTAAAACATACATTTAATCTCTTAAAACAAAGGTGAGAGTGAGGGTGTTTGTGCAACGCATGGTGTACGGCACGTGTACGTGTGCGAGGTTGCAAGAGCGCTTAGTAGTGCACTTTGCACTTTGGTGGTTGTTTGAGATCCAACAGTCAGACTGTGCAGTGTAACTGTTCACTCCAAAGTGCGACACATCCCCATTGTTCACTATTACTACCAGTGACAGATGGAAAATGGCATTATAGTGACATGTAGAAAGTTTGGGCAGCTGAAATGAATAATTTTGGAGCCTACTCAATGATGTTTGTATCCTTATCCTTGTCATTTGAGATGAGGTCCATGTAGTTTTATAATTAGCTGTTTTAGAAAATTTCCCTTCTTTCAGTTCTAAGTAAATTTTATTTTTGTGCTGTAGCTAACATCAACAAGAGAAAGAGAAAAATAATGGCTTCTTCCTCTTCAAAAAAAATAAAATTAGCCCTTGATCTCCTGAGATAATATCCGCACTTTGCACTTGGTGACTGTTTGAGATCTAATAGTCATAGTGTGTAGTGTAACAATATGAAACTGTTCACTTGGATAGTTAACTCGCAACTACTTAGAACTCTATAGGATAGGTTATTTTCCTATTTTTGGCATGCCATTTCTCTATACACAATTTTGCATAACTTTGGCACTCATCTTTCTCTCACTATCTACTCGATTTCTCTCTCCCTATCTACTCGATTTCTCTCTGTCTAAATTCGAACTTTCTCTCTCTATATGACATAACTCTGATTCTCTATAGTAGGCTTCTGGTTCAGTTGCATAGGACCTAAAAGCATAACGAGGAGACATTTTGTTTCATATATTTTAAAGACAATTAGACGAATGGTCTTTTTTATGCACTCCATTTACGCTTTTGAAAGGCGAAAAATATCGTTTGAAAAAACGCTCATGCATGCCACATTTAATTTTGCCCCCTTTTTTACCCAACACTTATATTTATCATATCACTAACAGGATGCACGTATTAATCTTTATTCTCATAATACTGGCGTTGAATTGGCATTTCTCATGTGAGCATATTATACAATCTCTGGAAATTTTCCTTTTATGTTAAGGAAAAAGAAACATTCAAACCTCCTTTTCATACTGTCGACCAACACATCCACAAATTGGAAATTTGTGGGCTGGAGTAACATATGGTGAAGTTGAGCCCTAAGTTGTGTTTTGATGCTGTTGTAACTATGCCCTCGATTGGGGTTCTTTGTACATAGGTTAAATATGCAAGGATGGAACTTTTTTTTTTGGGTTGGATTGAGGAGGGGAGACTAAGACTAAAATGGGCTAGGCGGCCTGGTCAGTCCGGCTTTAAAATAATTAGGGCTTGGGCTACAAGATGTTGCCCGAGCGCTACGCCTGGGCCACCACAGCTTAAGGGCCGGGCCATAGCCAAGGTGGCGATCTGACGAGCCTTGTTCAGCCCAATGATTGGGCTAAACCCACAATTAGAATTAAGAGAGCGGTTTTCATAAGGTGTCAACCTTAGTTTTTTTTGGGTAATTCAATGGGGAAGACGGGCCCCTACCAGTTTTTCAAATTAGTTTTTTGAAGGTATTAATGAAGTGGTGGCAATGGAAACCACAATGTGGTGACTAGGATGTGGAGTGCATCTTTTCACATAATTAAGAACTATGCATACTTTGATTGCATAAAGCGCCACCTTATACAATCGAAGTATGCGCATTTTTTAATTATGTGAGAAGAAGCAGTTTTGATGTTGGAAGCTCTTTTGATGGCCTAAAAATCTATTTTTACCCCCAATCATGAAATTTAAATCTTGAAAAATAATGACAAATCGGGCATATCTAAAAACATAAATTTTTTTACATTGATGTTCCAAAAGATACACTATAAGTTTTGCTATCAACTTGAAATCCTCTTTTTTTTAATATCGATACATCTCGAGGTTCAGGTGATCAATTTGAAGTCTTCAAACATCAAAACAATCCTTTTTGGTGGATTTTTGAGGTGCCACCTTATATAGACCTTTCCCTTATTTTAATTTCATCTATCCTCCAATATGAAGAAATGTGTAAACAATTTTACATGTGGGCCTTTCGAGGGGCATCTGAGATTGGGGCCTACAAATGCAACCATGGATCCACAACTTTATATGAAGTCTCATCGGGTGACAACCGATTCAGAATTACTCCTATGTATTAAGTGCATCATGCTATGGTTATATCTCCGCATATCATAACCATCTATTTCCTGTAGCTAGTCTTGATCAACAAATAGGTAAAAATTATATCAGGATGCAATCTTGGATGTAGAAGTAAGATTACAGTAATTTACATAATCTATGTTATTTTAGGTAGTATAGATTTTGATACTATCTTTTATATATATACACTCAAAGATGTGTCATCTATATTGTCAAATGAAAATGGATAGTAGATAACATCACAACCTTACTTCTACAAGTTAGGTGACCAACTTATATAAACCGTGCCCGAACAAAGAAGGGTGCCGTTAGACAATGCTTCATCTTTTGATCTATACTTGATACATAATTGGTAGGCTAAGATATGTTCTACGCATAATATCCCCTTTTCTCAACTCATGGTACTGTTATCCATATTTCAATCATGTTTTATTTGAAGGAATTGTACACTCTAAGGTTGCATACTTTTAGTCCACGAAGGTCATAATCAACATTAGTTATCAAATGTGAAATCCGATGGCTGTCACAAAATTTTAAAAAAACTTTAAACTTTGAGCATAGTCAATAGCACACTCCGATTTTGCATCTAATGGCTAAGAGTGATTATAACTTGTACCAAAAGTAAACATTCTTATTATATACCTTTCCATATTTTTCCTTTGTCACGATTACAGATGAAATTCTAATTTCTTAGAAGCATATTGGAAGACCTAACTCGAAGGATTTTTTTTTTAATCTAAAATTTTGGGAATAACTTAAGAGTCACTATATAATTATTCTTAAAGGAAAATTTTGAAAATTTGACTCTTCTAACACTTAGATTTCACTATCTAAAAATTGAATGGTCTCTACTTAATTTTAAGACTTTTTTTTTTTAAGTGCACAAATGGTGCAACTAGGATTTTTTTGTTATTATTGAGGTTAAATCTATGGGTTGAAAAAGTTACATTGCCAAAATTGGGGTCCTAAAATTAATTCTAATTGAGGTTTTACCCGAGCTAGTAAATGGATACTATACTCCCGCGGGAGTATAAATATCATTTGGGCATTATATATTGCTTTGGTTAGATTCTCAACGAAAAGCTCACTTCAACGCTTCCTCCGGCTTGTGTGCGACTAGTTGTGCCATCTAAAATTGTTGTCCCAAAGAATCTCTTAGAAATTGTTTATCCTTTTGTTCATTCCCAAATAATCTCTTAGAAATTGTTTTTCCTTTTGTTCATTTAATAATTTTTAGTGATCGTTATCATGTTCGAGTGTTGCCATTTTGGATCTTGTAATATTTCAGGATCCCATCAAGTCCCCTTAAAACCTCAACCGGTCGGTTCGGAGAGAGAACTTGATCTTGAGTTGCCTTCAAGGATTTCCCTGTATGCTGCCTTCAGACATGTGTTATGCTGAGCTGCTTTTAGTGTTAGACATGTGAAATAAAGAACATGGAAGCTTCGCTTCCCCATCGCGTGTTGCTACAAAAAACTAATATTTAAGTCGTTTTATACTACTTTTCACTCTCACATTTCTTCAATGTGAGACAATTCTTCTGTCTCTTCTATTGAATAAGATGCTCTTCATTTAGATGTGCCGCTTTACTCACATCCTTGAAATTTCTCTTATTGGATCTTTCTTTCAGTTCCACCCTGCCACTGTGTTCCAATGTAATCACAATTGGCTCTTACATATCCCATTATATGAGCTATTTGCATGCAAGTGAGGGTGTGGTTTCTATAAGCTACTGGTGACTAGTGAATAAGCTCCGTCTAATAGTGTACTAGCTCGTGGGATTAATATAAAAATATAAGCTCATTAGGAAAAAAAGAAAAAAAAGGAATAGCTCATGGGATATTAAAAAGGGAAAATATCTCCTTACTTTCTATTTTTTACTTTTATTCCTCATCAAACCCAAGGTTTGGAAATGTTACTTGTAACATAAAGTTTTCATTTTTTCTATCTTGCAAGCCTTTGTACCTTTTTCACCGTTAATTTTTTACCCACACAAATACTAAAATGACACATATCTCTCAAAGCACCCTCTCTCTCAACACTTCATCTCTGTCTAGTACCCAAAGTTAACCCTCTCTACATCGTCACTCTCCTCTCTCTCTACAAATAAAACCACAAACGCTCTAAAAAACCCAAAGCTCATCTCTCTCTCTGGAATCACCATCTCTCTCCCTTTGATATCCAAAATCTAGAATCACCATCTCTCTCTCTCAAACCTCCATCTCTCTTTTTCTGTGATACCTAATTGGAATCACCGTTTCTCTCTCTCAAACCTCCATTTCTCTCTCTCTCTCAAAGACCCTCTCTACATCGTCTCTCTCTCCTCTCTCTCACAACAAATTATCATTATCTCTCTCTCTCTCATACCCCTCTTGCAACCCATTTTGCTCCACGGCTCGAAGGACCTCTCGAGCTAAAAAGGCCTCATTTCTCTTACAAAGACCTCCAATTAAAGCCAAATAACTATGATATTCCAAAATTACATTCTCCATTAAAACATGCTGATAGACATTTTCGGAATTCCATAGCTTCTCCCAATTTGTAGAGATAGTTGACAAATGTTGAAACATTTATATTTTCCAAAGACTTGTTTCCTATAATCTCCTCAAAAGTACATTTAACGTCTTTAATTCTACTATCTTTTATTATTCAGTGAATCACAATACTGTACAAGAAAAACCCATAAATGTTTGGGTTTTTTTTCAATTGGCTCAAGACTTTTTTTGCCCTCACTAATTGATTAATCTGACAAAGGAGATGGATTATCAGAATTGAAGATGCAGAATCAAATAAATAGGTTTTTTTTGGCAATGAATCTTGCGATCTTAAATCCTATAAATTTTGTTTTTCTTTTTTGAGAAATGTGAATAGGGAGTTGAGGAGCTTTGTGTACGTTAAAGTTTCAGTAACTTGTTGGGTAAAAGAGAAATTTTTTGAGCAAATGAGTTCATGGGTGAGAGGACTTATTTCTTTTGGCAAATTGCATCCACAATGGCCATGGACTCTGTGGGATTTTTAGTTGCAGGTAGGAAGAGGGAAGAGAGAGAGACGAGGTAGAGAAAGATTCAGAGCTCTGTGGGGTTTTTGAATGGGTGGGTTAGGGATGCAACATGATAGTAGGGGCTTCAGATCTGTGGGTTTTTTAGAGAGAGAGGGGAGAGAGAGAGGATGTAGAGAGGGAACTTCTGCAACTCTGTTTACTAGAGAAAGAAATAGAATTTTGAAAGAGAGTGACGGTGATGAGAGAGAGAGATTGTGGTTCGAAATACTCACTTTAACGGAGAAGAAGAATAAGTTGTCATTTTTTCAATTCTTTGGATCAAATATTTATGGTTAAAAGGATCTAGGGGGTTGTAAGATAGAAAAGATGAACACCTTTTGCTTATAAGTAATATTTTCAAGCCTTAGATATCATGAGATATAAAAGTTAAAAATTGAGGGTAAGGATATATTTTTCCTATTAAAAAGTAAAAAATAATTCTAATACTACTCCATTGAATACTATTTTAAAAAAATACTACCAGCATATCAAATATTTTTAAAGAAAAAAATAATACTAGCTCATACCACTTTAGAATCAATTTTCAAGTTGTTTTATCAATTATTCCACATTGCAAGTATGAATTTATTTATTTATTTATTTATTATTAAAAAATAAAAAATGATTGTAAATTTATGTTTCTAAATTATATATTTTGTCCATATTAATTATTACATATTAAATTTATTTATTTGTGAGGGTCACACCCTTGTTTTTTCTCAATAAAATCAAATGGTCCAAAACTATTATAGACTTCCTTTTCTTTCACTATAAATTTGAGTCAAAAGATATCCATTCTATTGCAATGAGTTGCATTTTAAATTTCATTTTGACTATAAACTAAATATAATTGCTAAAAAATACTCTTGAGACTGGTTTTCAGTACTTATGTATTTTCATAAAAATAATAAAAAACTATAATGCAATACAATTGTCACACCCCAAGAATTTACAGTACTGTTATTCCTGAGATGTGACGGACAAAACATATATACATCTATTGATAGGACAAATTTACAGTGGCGAGGTCTTACAAAGTAAATAAAGAAAGCTAGTACAACAACAGTATCTTCCAAGGTTGATCTTGACTATCACTCAAAATGAATCCGCAGTTATCCTGAAAAAAATGTTTACTATAGTTTGATGAGTTTGGCTACTCAGTAAGTGATCGTCATAATCCTAAAAATAATCATGATCGAAAGATATCAATATTTTCAAAAAAGAGATCTATTAACAGAAATACTAAGTATAATCCGAGTAATTGAAATGCTTATAACACTTTTAACGGCAGTACATAATTCAAAGGATTTCACAAAATACCCTACTGGCGTCCCAAGTAGGTCACCTATATACCCCATCAGTGTCCTGATGGGTCCACTTAATCCCTATCGGCATCCCAGATCGGTCCACTTAATCCCTGCAGGTCCACTTATACCTCACCGGCGTACCGGATGAGTCCATTTAATCCCTACCGGCGTCCTAGATAGGTCTACTTATACCTCACCGGCGAACCGGATGAGTCCACTTGCATACTTAAATTATTTCTAAATCTCTTTAAACA
>NW_006494904.1:2717371-2781465 GCF_000471905.2 Amborella trichopoda
TTAAACTTAACTACCCTAACCTAACTAACTAATAGTTATTAACTAACTACTTATTATAACGAACTAGTCACACTAGTAGTACGACTACTCGTAGGAACGTACGTACTCTCTCTCTCTCTCTCTCTCTCTCTCTCTCTAACGCGCACACATAAACAGGGATACATGTTATAAATTTACCCATACATATGTATTAGCTGCATAGGCATACACATAGATGTATAACATATAGGAAAACGTTTACATAGAGCTGAGGCTCTAAACAATTAAATTAGAGCTTACCTAAAAAATTTCACTAGAAGAGATTGTTTTGATGCCCAAATATCTTTAAATTGATCATCTCGACATCAAGATATATGGATATGAGAAAAAAAAAATGGATTTCAAATTTTGGAAACAGTGCATCTTGTAATGCATTTTTGGACCGTCGATTTTCAATATTTTCGATTTTCATGGATCTGCTCGATCGACACTTTTTTTTAAGCTTAAAATTTTATTATTAAAGATGAAAATATATTTTAAAGCTATCACAAAGATTTCGAAACCATATTTCGCAACACTATTTGAAGGTGCACTTTACTTGGATTGTTTGGAGCCTCGGCTCTATAGAAACCGCACCCTAACATATATGTATGAGAGAGAGAGAGAGAGATGGGGGTTATATTTCAGATGCTTCATGGAACTTTATTTCCGTATGATTATTTGTGCTAGTTCCGTTGCTTTCTTAAGATGCGCCCCCTCTCTCTGTCCCTCCCTCATGTATGTGTGTTAATATCTGTCCTTGTGTTTACAATGTTTTTTATGAGGCTCTACGATTGTTTCTCCATTTGCTTAATCAGGAATCGGTATATTATCAGTTTCCTATGCATTATCAGAAGCTGGATGGATGAGCTTACTGTTGCTCTTTCTTCTGGCCATCATATGTTGCTATACTGGTTCACTTCTCATCCAATGCATGAATGCGGATCCGCAAATTCGTACCTATCCCGACATCGCCAACGTAGCCTTCGGCTACAAAGGAAAAATCTTTGCTTCAGTAGTTCTATGTCTCTCAATGTACATGTTTGCAGTGGAGTTGTTGATACTAGAGGGTGATAATTTGGAAAACTTGTTTCCAAATATGAGTTTCAGACTCGGAGGGTTGAGAATAAAAGGAAGCAAAGCTTTTGTCCTCTTATCTGCCTTGATAATATTACCTACTGTTTGGCTAAGAGGTTTGGGGCCTCTAGCTTATGTCTCAGCTTGTGGGGTTTTGGCTCCTATAATTGTAGTGGGCTCTGTTATATGGGCTGGCTTGTTTGGTGGAGTCGGATTTCATGCAAGAAAAAGGCTTTTCAATATTAAAGGATTGCCCACAGCTGCTAGTATATATGCATTTTGTTACTCAGGACATGGTGTGTTCCCCACTATCAGGGCTTCTATGAAAGACAGGAGCAAGTCCATGAGAGTAAGTTTACAATTACATACACTTAGAAATTTGATTTGGTAGTTACATTGTGATGGTCCCCTAATTTTTTATGTTTTAATCGTTTTTAACAAGGATATGTATGCGAGAAGTAATGTCACTTGCTTTAGATATCCTTTGGAATCATTTGTTTTGTGACTTACTTTGTGGTGCTTTGTAAGAATTTCAGTAAAAGGTGCCCACTTCTGTGAGCTTTTTGTACGACGCCACGTTTAAGAAACAGGACTTACGAACACCAAGTCTCAATAAAAGAGATATAAGAATCTTGAACTCATGTTTTGACCAATTTTTAGGGTTAGTCATCCAGACCATGCACTATGTTGAGTCCAAGTGACTTGGTCGAGTAAGAGCCGTTTCAATGATTTTTTGATCACTGGTCTGACAAAAGTTATTGCATCATGTAGGACCTCAAAAAGTTAGAAGGTGGGTGCTCACTTAAACCCCTATGGATTATTACATGCCATCCCTGTTCTTAATATCCCTCAAGCCTAGTCATCCTTTTCTTACTTGTCTGATGTTCTTATAAATAAAGGAGTTGTCTCTGACACATACCTTGCTATGTAAGAAGAAATAGAGACAACTTAATCTTTTCAAAAATGATGCTGCAATACTCGTGAAGAGGATTTATACAACCACTTCGTCGAACAGTCGATACATTGAGGGAAAACTCACTATTATTTCTTTAATAAACACTCAATTTTTTCCACAAATGGAGAGTAAGTAAATTTGACTTTTGTTTAACAATATTTGAAAAACTTTCCTTGAAAAACTACAAAAGCTTGAAATTTTCAGTTACACTCGCTGTATACTTCTAATCTGTGAAGACTATTTATCAAGGACTTGGTACTTCTTAGCAAGGTAATCTAAGATGTATCTTGAGGGATTCTTTGAAGCATTTGATATCTTCCCAATGAAAAGAAAACAAAAACAAAAAAAAGAGCATCATAAAAATTTCTCTTGCACTGATGCAGGTGATAATTCTTTGTATTACAACAGCTGCTTTGAGCTATGCCCTAATGGCAGTATCAGGGTACCTAATGTATGGACAACATCTGAACTCTCAAATCACTCTGAATCTTCCAAAAGGAAAGATCAGCTCCAAGATTGCTATATACACCATTGTCGCAACTCCTCTTGTGAAATATGCAATTGCTGTTGCCCCGATTGTGATTGCAATAGAAGATGCAGTGCCCCTATGCAAAAGAAGACATGTGAGCCTTCTATTTAGGACAATGTTGGTGGCTAGCACTGTTATAGTAGCTCTCACAGTTCCATTCTTTGGGTATTTGTTGGCCTTGGTTGGATCAGCTCTCAGTAGTACCTTGAATTTGTGCTTGCCTTGCCTTTTTTACCTGAAGATCACCAAGAATTCAAAGCATGGAAAGGTGGAGATGGTGGTCATAGTGGGGATTGTGCTCCTGAGCTGCATTATTGCAGTTGTAGGAACTTACACATCTATGAAAAAGATCATGCAACATTTATGACTACCTATGATGGATTGTTTATGACAATATTGGGCTAGGCTTGTTTATTAGTTTGCAACATCAGTGAGAGATTGGGTCTCACCACAGGGCTTGTTATGGTGGTTCAAATAGGGTTTTTCATGAGTTACTTTGTTATGTATTTGGAGCCAATGTCATTCTTTGTCTTTGGCTAGTATATGGCAATTGCCAATATAACTTACTTGTTACTTGTTTTGAGCACATGTGAAAAGATTACATGATCAACCCCTTAATTATCATTTCAAAGGGGACAGTGTTGTGCGTGCGAAAGCTTAAAACCCTATGGGTTGATTTTTGACAAATAAAATATGAAACACATATCATAAGAACACAAATCTTTACATGGCTCACTCAAAAAGGGCTACATCCATGGGCACGGCAAACTGAAATCAATTGTACCAATGAAAGTTAAATCAAAGATTTTGGTACATAGAGTTACCTCTCTAACCTCGACAAAAACCCAAAAATCCAAGTCGAGCAAACCCTTTTAAACCTGCTCTCCCAAATATCACCATTGTCGATCTCTCATCTCTATTCCATAACTAGACCACTGTTTAGACGAGACAATAACTAGACTACTGTCTAGGAAGAGGAACTTTAAGAAAAAACAAGACTTTATCTCACTAAAAGGGGAACCACCCAAAATCTCCATGCGAACTGCTACTCTACAAGAAACAAGCCTTTCATTCTTGAGAAATCTTCGGGGGGTACCATCATAATGTTTCACTACATAAAAAGCTCTCTTCTCTAAGAGGAAATTAAATCTAATGCACACCCTCTCTCTCTCTAGAAGAACCATCATTCCCATATGGTGACCCAAATAGGACACAAATTTTTTGCACTTTTATCTCATATATATATATATATATATAAATTAAAAATCTGGGATGAGCCCACTAGCTCATATGAACATATGAGCCCAACAGCCCAGATTGAATTTGGGCAGATCTGACGATCATACATGTCTGACAGTACTTGAATTTTATATTTTTTTCTACAAATCCAAATCACTTGAAATTTTAGGTGTGTGTTCTTCTCATCAAGGCGTACCTAATAAACATATAAAAGAAATTATTCATGAAAACCAAAATAACCAAAATACCCCTAAAACTTTTCGATGGTATTTTAATCAATTTATTTCGTGTAAAATAATTTTTTGATATTTTTTGAATATTCATCTATTCTTGATAAACACACGCTTAAAATTTTAAATGATTTGGATATGTAAAAAAATAAATAAAATTCAAATACTACCAGACGTCCGTGATCGTCATATCGACTCAGATTCAATCTGGACCGTTGGGTTCATATGTTCATATGAGCTAGTGGGCTAATCCCAGCTTTATATATATGTATATATATATATATATATATATATATATATATAAGGTTAAAATCCATACTAAATAGGAAATTCCTATTGATGTGAATTATATCTAAAAAGACAAAGATATATATATTCAAGAGGCTCAATCTTTTTGGATGTCTATTTCTTTTAAGAAACTAATTAATATTAATATCAATCTCACATAATAAAGAAATATATTAATCCTACTATGGGAATATCTCACTCCACATAATATGGGATTTCCTAATGTTGATAATTTTGGATAGCACCAAATCCAATAGACAGATGAGTGTATATCAAGAAAACGAAAATATCTACAAAGGAGAGACGCCTTTTACTGAGATGCTTGAGCAAAATTATTGTTCTATCCATCAATTTTTGGGTTTTTGGCAAAATTTCTACCATCATGGGGTGCGTAATTTCCATCCAAACATGAGAAGAATTTTTTCCATAGGAAGTGTATACTAGGATATCATTTTTTTTTGTTACAAGAAAGTTCACAATTGCTCCGAGCCATTAGATGTCAAGTTGAATGGCTTGGGGTTTGTTACAAAGTTTAAAACACGTTTTTTTTAAATAAATTTGATTTTAGTCAATGACACACTCACAACCATCCGATTTAAAATTTGATAGAGCTGTGACATCTATATATTACTAAGTAAATGGTCTCTTTGTATAGCATAGGCCTAATGACCAAGATCAAAGAAGAACAATGAATGCCCAAGACATGTAAGTTAGTAGGATTTTGAGCAAAATAGGGCACTGATGGAACCCAAATTTTGTGAACATGTAGGTCTCAAGGAGGTGTTCAAAATAAAATTAAATTTAATTCATAAAAATTGAGGTATAATGAGTCTGTTTTTGCGATCTGCACATTTCATCTCTTCTCCTTTCATCTTGGATGCATGGCATATACCGTATACTGGCTCGCAGGCTGGCTTATGGAATCACATCCCCAGTAGTGCTATCAAATCAGGGTACACTAATTCCTTTACATATACTTTCATATCCCCTATTGGTGATATCCAAATCATGGTACACTAACTCCTTTACAAATACTTTTATGAAAAACTAAAAATCTATTCTAATCAAAATTTTTTTGGGTGAATATTCTAAACATTGAAGCAAGGAAAAGATGCTGAACGTACTTCATCTCGAGCTTGGGTTGAAACCCTCTGCTCGATAGAAGCCATTGTTGCCAACCTTTGAGATTGTGAGGTCAAACGTAAGTCTATTATTATTTAGAACTTCACGGAAAACTAATAGGACATCAATTAATCTAGTAATTTGAAACTTGCCTCGGCCGAGGGAACTCGTCCCCCGCCGACGCGAGCTACTCGGGAGTTCATCATAGGGTTTTTTAGCCCGAAAAAAATTAAAAAAAGAAAAAAAAAAAGTAATTGAAAAGCAAAAAATATGTAGTAAAAGTAAATTCATGTAGGGTTTTCAGAATCCTAGTTTGCGGAACTGCGATCCCACCCAAGATCGTGTACATGATGGGCTAAATGCGAAATAGATGAATACAACTATAAATCGAGTACAAAAAATAAAGCAAACATAAAAAAAGCACACCACCACAACACACAATTTACGTGGTTCATCCTGTAGGGCTACATTTACGTCTTCGGCAACTAGAAATCCACTATCACAATGAAGAGTACAGTTTTGGGTTACAAGAGGTAATACATATCTCTAAACATCGTAAAAGTCCATCACCGATCTTCCCTTCAAAACTCGCTCTCTCGACCGAGCAATACAGTCGATCAATACATTCTTTCCCACCGCAATACCGCTACCGAAAAGATAACCTCGAGACCAACCGAGAGTTTCTCTCTCTAAAAGTAAAAGCATTAGCCAACCCAAAATTCGTGGGAATACCGCCTCTCTCTGAAAGGCCATGTCTCTCTCTCTTTGAGACCCATCTCCATATTAGAGATCCATTCCTATAACCCCCAAAGGAGTGACCTTCAAAATGATAGGATATTATGTCTTCTTTTATTTCCATATATAGATTTCACTTTCTTGCTTCCCAAAAGTGTCGTCTTTCTTTTTACCATAATACCCTTGAAAATATGGATGTAGTGATTTGGCTATCACTAAACTAGTGTTCGCAAAATCAAGCCGAATCAGTTAACTAGACATGGGCCTGAAAGCGGTCGAACTGACCAATTCAACCGCTCTAACCAGGCAAGTCCCGGGAGGTCAAAAAAGTATTGAAAAAATAAATCTACTAAAATATGAAAAATCATATAAAAAATGATTAAGACAAAACACATTCAAATGAAGTTGAAAATTAATGAAAAAAATGGATTTTAACCCATTTTGTATTTTCCAATGGCTATTTTTAAAATTGTCTAAAGAAGATGAGAACATATAAAAGTGAGTATTAATTGCCAAAAAAAATTTAATCTTTACCATAATGTAACGAATATTTAAAAATACATCACAAATCAAATTCCTTATTTTTGATAATTTATATAAATTATTTTGAATTTCTTTTTTGAAATATCGTTTGATCACCCTAACCGCCCAAAACCGGAACCGGCCACTGGCCAGTTCTGATCCAACCGGGCGGTTAGCGATTAGATGGGGCGATTTTGCGAATAATGCACCAAACCCAACAATCTCCACCTTAATAACAAAATCACCATAATTACCTTGACAAGTTTCATTGAATCGATTTCTTACTTGCCTCAATTGTGGAGTTTTCACAAACACTTTGCCTCCATATTTCTCCATATCAAACCATGTATCCATCAAATTTTGTCATTCATCTTTTTCTTTATATAAATCTTAGCCCTGTATACGTCTTATACTCTGATACCAATTGTAGAGTTCTCGAGAACCCCTAGCATGCAAAACTGGGAATCCCAAACACCGAGATCCCACCCAATATCGTGTACATGATGAGCTAAATACGAAATAGATGAATACAATTATAAATCGAGTACAAGAAATAAAACAAACATAAAAAAACACACCACCACAATCACTATTTACGTGGCTCACCCCGTAGAGCTATATTCACGGCCTCAGCAACTAGAAATTTACTATCACAATGAAAAGTACAGTTTTGGGTCATAAGAAATAATACAGATCTCTAAACATTGATAAAAGACTATCATCGATCTTCCCATCTAAACTCGCTCTCCCGATCGATCAACACCATCGATCTATACCTTCTTTCTCACCGCAATACCGCAACCGAAAAGATAACTTCGAGAGCAACCGAGAGATTTTCTCTCTCTAGAAACGGAAGCCTCAGCCAACTCAAAACTCATGGGAATACCTCTTATAGACATGTTTCTCTCTCTCTTTGAGACTCATCTCTATATTGGAGATCCATTCCCATAACCCCCAAAGGGATGACCTTCAAACTCTCTCTCTTTGAGACTCATCTATATATTGGAGATCCATTCCTTTAACCGCGAAGGGGTGACCCTCAAAAGGATAGGATACTATGTCTTATTTTATTCCCATATATAAATTTTACTTTCTTGCTTCCCAAAAAAATCATCTTTTTTTAACCATAATACCCTTGAAAATATTGGTATAGTGATTTAGCTATCACCAATCCCAACAATTCAAACCTAGATGAACTTTAAAAAGTTAATACAAGCTTAAAAATGTATAGAAAAATTCGATTTAAGAAAAATCATAGCTTGGGAGATTTTAAAATGCAAAACAAACAAAAATATAATCACCAAACTCTACCAAATATATCCAAATCATGAAATAAAGTTTATAAAACAATCCATCTTCTTTTCAAAAAAAAAAATTGAAATTCTTTTTTATATCGCCGAGTTGTGCATCCAACTCAGGCAAACTCGGCCTTGGCCCATAAGGAGAGGGCGAGTTATATGGAGTCCGAGTGGACTCAGACACGCTAGTCTCTTTCCAAATCATAGAGCTCAAAGGCTTAATTATTTCTTAATAAATATATCATTAAAATGATCAAACCACACTAATTGAAGCGGCTAAGTTGAATTTTTACCAACAAATTAGTTTTTTTTCCAAAAATCCTTTCATTTAGGTATCTCCTCTAGAAGTTTGTTAAAAATACCAAAATTGCCCTTGTGTAAGTTTATAACCTTGAACAATAATGGGCTTTGCAGATATGACTTACGTAAATCTCTTCGACCAAATAACTTAAATATCTATGCTTGTTCTAGTTTTCAAATCCAAAATATGTTTTTTATATCAAAAATCTTGTTTCAGGTTTAGATGCTCAAAAATCAAGGGCATTTAGGTAACTCAACCTCACTTAAGTACTGAAGCAAAAAATATGTAGATAATCAACGTGTTCTAGGTTAGCAACAAGAAAAAAAGAAGTTCGAGTATTTTCAAACAAAATAACGGTAGAGGTACCTAAATAAAATGATTTTTAAAAATTAATCACTTTTGCACCTCATTGATTCCTAGAAATGGTCAAACTATTTTCTTTTCTTTCCTATCTTTATGTCGGAAGAAACATTATATTTTAAATCATACCAGAAAAGAGCTACTTGATATTAGGGATTATACATTATAAGACCATTTATTTTTTGTACAAGAAGGTCACAGCTAGTTTTAGCTATCAAATATAAAATCATGTAGCTAAGAGTGCCACAAAATTTAAGATTTTTTTTTATGTTTTTATTGGATTTTAAGAATAATTAAAAGGCAATCATACCTGTCTAATTTTATATCCAAATAATTAAGAGTAATTGTGACTTTTATATATATTTTTTCATATATCTTAAAAAATAATTTCTCTCCGTCACGGACAAGATCATTTTAGTAACGTGCACATTCATCAAATTTGAGGGGCCCTTGTTGCAGGTTTGCGTAGTACCAGGTGTTTATAATGGATATCTACTCAGGGAACTTCCACTCCACAGTTTATAATGGACAACCACTCAAACCCACTAACGCTTTAAGTACTTGTCATAGTAAGATACGTTTTTTGAATTGCTATTATTATTTTTATGCACAGATCCACTCATCCCCGTTAGGCTTTCAAGAATATATTTTGAATTTTTATTTTATTTTTATACATTTCAATTAACTTTCTCCTTAGAAATTAAAGGATATATGGTAGGGTTTCGAGTGAGTCAATTTGTTTATTTTGTAATGGAATCTTGTAAAGAGTAGGGCTTTTGTTGCTTTACTTCTTCTTTTTTATTGTATACTAGAAGGTAAAATGGATGCATGTCTCTTACTTGGTGGTCCATCATGAAAGTCTTTCAGATATTTGTAATAGAAATAAGAAAAAATGTCTTCTACCATAACGGGGATATGATCACATATATTTTTCAAAATCGGCTAACAAAATCTCGAATTTTGGGGGATATTCGACTAATTGCCTATGAGAAAGTTTATATAAGGTGTTAACTTGCATTTCAAAAATCCACTTAAAAAGTTTATTTCGACTCTTAAAAACCTCCAATGAATCATCTCTATCTCAAGATGTATGATTTTCAAATATTAAAAATATGCCTCTTATAATATTTTATTTGAACCGTCCATTTTCAAGATTTTCTAATATTTATAGATCTACGCAGCACTATTTTTGAAGTTTTAAATTTCATTAATAAAAATAAAAATATATTTTCAGGCCATCATGAGAGGGATATCGTGACCATGGCATATTTTACTCTAGGCCTCATCAAAAGAATAATAAGATTTCCACATGTAGCATGACTAACGTCTTTGGAGTATTATATACCAAGGTACACAACGAAATATGTTCTTTTGACACTGATGGACCAATAAAAAAATAAGATGAATGTCCACATAAGAATAGCAATAAACCAAAAAATATTATAGCATTTCTAGACCTCTCCTTTTTCTTTTCTTTTTTTATATAAGTACTATTGATGAAGAGAATATAATATTGAAAATTGTGTCTCAATTTTTCTAAACCCAAAGTATACTTTTACTTTTTATTTAAACGTCATCCTTTTTAATAATCTTGCAAAATTCACAAATATGGGCTTCGGCTAAAAGTACTCCCAACTTTCTTCAAAGCATATACATGATATGTATAACATCTATTTTAGTCCGAATCTTGGAGATAGATCTACGAACATGAGAAGATCCACACGACTCAACTTCCTAAGTTTTTTTTAAAAAAAATTGATTTATCTAATTAGAAAGATGCCCTACTTTAAAATTTATTATTTCTAAGACATGGACCATATTTGGTCTCTGTGTATAGGGTCTCTTTTCATTCTTTCGACACATGTCTATTTCTTAATTTTGCTTAATAATGCAGCATATAGATATTAAACTACAAAATATTCTCTCTTTGAAGACAATATAATATAGTACACACCTCTCAAGAAAATATGCAATAAACCATCTATCTTCAATACAAGGAGGTCACAATCACCTATAATAATTGGATGTAAAATCATGTTGTAAAAAGAATTTAAATTTGAAAAAGTTTTATTGATCTATGTTACACAAAAGTTGTTGGATTTCACATGTGAAGGCAAGGTATGATTGTGATCATCTTATATCAAATGGAAATAGAAATGGTCATATGGAATTCAATCCCATTTGCTATAGAAAAATACTTGCATGATTTTTTTATTTTTATTATTATTATTATTATTATTATTATTATTATTATTATTATTATTATTATTATTATTATTATTATTATTATTATTATTATTATTATTATTATTATTATTATTATTATTATTTTAACATTGCTATTCATGGTATCTTCCATGATTAAATATAGAATTGCATGTGTCATTTAAATCACTATAGCTATTACAATTTCTGGCTCATACCATATGTAACATGGTTATACATGTATGAGGATTTTGTGCATATCAACAATCTAGCGATATAACATTTGTGTCGAATACTTTAGGAACCCAAATACTTCCCTCTTTTCCTTAAAACCTCTTAATAAAAATACTGGAGGTCACCTAAAGTTTTACCTCCCACTTTCTTTAGATTTTGTGTAAACTAACTCTCAAAATGAAAGAGTACGACATTTTCCCATCTTGTTTGAATATTGTTTCTATTACAAACAAGTAGTATGCGACACACCACATATATTTTTGACACACATTTCCATGTTAAACAACCATCCATCCAACTCGAAATCTAATGGAGAAAACGAATAAACAAACTTGATAAGTATCATTGAATTATTTCAGCAATATGTTATGTTACTTTAATTTTCGGCAATATGTTATGTTACTTAGGTAAGGTTACATTCCTCAATGTCTAACATGGAATAAACAATTTGCATTATTTCGGCAATATGTTTTATTTATTTTTGGGTAATTCAGTGGGAAAGACAGGCCCTACCCATTTTTTCAAATAAATTAGGAGTTAGCTTTTTGAAAGTGTTAGTGATAAGAATGAAAACCATAATATGGTAACTAGGATGCGGGGTGTTACCACAACGACCCTAGCTCCCTCTAATTTGACATTTAATGATTAGGAGTATTTGTGACCTCTTTATAACAAAGATAAATGGTCTCATAGTATATAATTCTTATTATGAATATGCTGCCCTACATTACATATACATATATTAGCAAAATTTCTTTTGTCAAATAAAAAAAGTACAGACCAAATCAAGTCACCTAAGCAATATTTTTGTAGTATGAAGGAATTGGAGGGCCCAAAATCACCTAGCTCTCCAACACTATTGAGACCAGTGTTCAAAAAATTGAACTGGCATTGGAAACTATCCAAGGACTGGTTCCAAGTAACTAGTAAACCTGCTAGTTCAACTGATCTAGTCATAGCCAGTCAAAAAAATGTTAAAAAATAAAAAAATACCAAAAAAAATCTAAAAAATATGAAAAGTATATTTAAAGCATGAATAAACAAATACATCCAAATGAAGTTCAAAATTAGTGAAAAAAATGGATTTTAGATTATCGAATTGTGCCCAGAGGTATTTTTGAAAATTTTCAAAAAAGATGGAAAAATGTAAAAATTAGTATTCATGACCAAATTACTTTCCAATCTTTTCCAAAATGATAAAAAAAATTCAAAAATACATTGCAAACAAATCGCTTATTTTTTTATATTTTATACATATAAATTTCTTTAAAATACCCAGTCATATACCAAAACTGGCCAAAACAAATCGGCCAGTGTCCAGTTCCAAGTTCAACTGGCCAATATTGTGCCCCTTTCTAAGGCATTAAAAATATATATATAGGATTATCTACAAAAAGACTATTTATCTTGAAAAAATTACAAATAAAATCCCAATAATACACTTCCTATGCAACTTAGCCAACTCAAATTTTTCTCTCATTTTTTTCTCCAAAATATACTTTCTTAGCAAATACCCCCAGTACAAAAGACACATTGTTTTTTAGAAAATACCCCTTTTTTAACACAAAAAGTTAATTATGGCCGGATATTCACGTGGGCATATGTACAGTACCAAAACCACATAAGTTGTCGGACCGCCATGAACCCATTGCCACACCGCACTAAATTAAAAAACATGCCGGATCGCGTTCATTCTCTGTTTGACCGCATTGTGTCTAGGAAAAATGTGCCAGACCGTTTGTTTTGACTGCCGGACCGTAGTTTTGAAGAAAAACAAGAGAAAGAGGAGAGAGAGAGAGAGAGAGGGGCATGGATAAAAGTGTTAGGGTAGTTTAGTCTTTTTTTATTTTTATTTGGATTGGGGGGTATTTGCTAGGAAAGTATGTTTTGGAGAAAAAAATGACAAAAAAGTTGGGTTGAAGATAAGTTGTATAGGAAGTGTATATTTGGGGTTTTTTTCTAATTTTCCCATTTATCTTTGGGTATGGTTTCCATAAGGTTTAAGGTTGCAACCTTAAACAATCCATTAAGGCACACCTTTAAATTTTATCATAACATATAATTTTGATGTAAAATGTTCTTAAGATTATCTAAAAATATATTTTCAAATGCAATTATAAAATTTTAAGCTCTAAAAATGATTAAAAGCAAATAGATATAAACATATGAAAATCTTGCAAATGGATGGTCTAGATAATGTGTTGTAAGATGCACCATTTTTAGGACTCAAAATCTTTTTTTTTTTTCTTTTAATAATTATATATCTCGATGTCAAGATGATCATTAAAGGCTTTTTCAACATTAGAAGAACATTTACCGATGGATTTTTGAGGTGCATCCATAGTTCTACATTTTAAGGTTGCAACCTTATAAAAAAATTTCCCTTTTATCTTTTGTATATGGAGGTCACAAGGTCACAATCATTCCTACTAATTAGAAGTCAAATTGGATGGCTTGGGGCAAGTCAAGAAGTTCAAGAATTTTTTTTTTGAAATTTTGAGACTATTTAATGACACTCTTCCAACCACCCATTTTGAAATTTAAAAGACAAGAATGATTGTGACCTCTGTGTACAAAAAATAAATGTTTTCCTTGTAAACAATCCCCATAAATAAATACACACATTATTCTTGTTGAAATGGACAAAAGTGTGTATAATACACAACCCCTTTGGTTCTAAAGAGGATGTTTATGGCACCTTAATCCATCTAATGTCAGCAACGAACAGTGCTTCCTTGAAAGTCTATCAGGGATGCTAGCCATTCTTCAACATTTTGGGATAAAATTTAAGCTGATAGATTTCATATCTAATGGTCTCACGGTATACAATCCTCCTATCCTTATGGAGATCAAGAGATCACATAATACAATCTTTGAAGCCTAATGAGGTAATTAGAATTTGGGCTAGGTTTTGTAGGTTCAGATATTGATGACCGCCACTCTACATTCCAAGTTCAAATCCTTTTGTTTTTTTTTTTTGGGTAAGTCAGTGGCGGAAAAAGCCTTTTACCTGTTTTTTATTAATAATAATAATAATAAAATCAATTCATTATTTTACAACCCTGTAATAGGACAGTTGTGCCAGATCATACAAATCCTACTGTTGAATTACAAACAAAAAAAAAAAAACCACAAACTTTGTAATCTTTGTTTTAACAAAACCAAGGAAAAACAATGAGAAATGGGGTGGGGCAAGGGTGGTTAGGGGGCAGATGCCTCAACATAATGTCCCGCCCACAACAAGAATGAATCTATGTGCCCCTTATTTTTTGAAATGAAATTTTTAAAAAATATGAACAAAAAATCCAATTAATTTTCATCTCTCCAATCTTCCCATAATAAATCCCAGCCATTGGAAGAGTACTTGTTCACCCCTTCCGCATTCATATTATGTATAATGTGGATACTATACTTTTTCCCTTGGCACATGAGACCTAATTTTTGTTAAGTGACGATCATCGATCATCTTCGCGAGCACTTAACAATGATCAGATGTTCAGATCATTGGGCCATTACACCAAACAAAAATGACTACTTTATCGGATCTAACTTGTAGCTACCAGAGCCTGGTCGTAATTATTAAGTATAAATTGGATAATGAGCCCCCCATTCTCATGCAATAGCATCTAATTGCCAATAATACAGAGTCACTTGCTAAAAAAAGGTTTTAGATTCAACAAATTCAGAAATCACTACTCAGATTGTGTCCTAAATCATTTCCTCCGAATTTCCTCTAGAAAAAAAAAGAAGAAGAGATTGTATACTCATAATCATTTTTAGTCATTTGATGTAAAATTTAATGGATTGAAGTGAGTCATAATATTCAAGAAATTTTATTTTGAGTATGGTGACCTAATCAATGACATATCCTCAATCGCTTGATTTCACATCAAATGGTCAATAATAGTTGTGACTTTCTTGCATAAAAAATAAATGGTATCATTATATATATTTCTTTCAAAAATGAAAAATCAAAGCCTCCTGTCGCTTAATGAAATGCACATGCTAGATCTACCTTTGGGTGCTTTCGATCCACAATATTTTTGAAGTTTTAAAACTTTTTTTGAGGGGACTGTATACTATGAGATTATTTATCTTTATCACAAGAATGTCGTAATTATTTGTTGCTACTAGATGTCAAATTAGATGGCTTAGAGTAGAGTGTGTTTCGAAGTTCAAGAAATTTTTTATTGAATTTTGAGTTTAGTCACTGCCACTTTAACAACCTCCCAATTCGGAATTTGATGTGCAAGAGTAATTGTGACTTTCTCCGTACCAAAAATAAATAGTCTCTTTCATATTTTTCTTTCATGCAAACTTGAATTATCTTCGTGGAACACATAACTCACTACTTGCAAGAGAACAATAAAGGGGAACTCCTTCCCAGCTAGAACCGAAATAGCTATTGTAGCCACCACAGTATATTTCACTAAAATAAACATCCTTTGCCTTATTGACAAACTGGGGCACGGTAGTAGCACCTCCATACTTGGTTATCACGTATGGTTTTCAATCCTACTGACACCGCCCAATGATACCTTTAGAAAGAGCTACCGGCTGAATCTATATAAAAGAACAGGTAATACCTGCCTTCCCGACTGAATTACCTACAAAAGAAAAGATTTACTGGTTTTTTCTTTCAAGCCATGTAATGACAGGGATTGCAATTTTCAAAAGACGAGACTCTGATTAAATTTACTGTTTCTTTCAAGCCAGGTCTTCCCTACCAATCTTCAAAAGACGAGACTGTATGAATAATTGTTTGATTGATTGAGGCCCAACCTAACATCCCAAATTTTACAATGAAAAGGATCCCAAGGAGAAAAGGAGCACGGTGCATGTGCTGCAACTTTGCCAAGATATTTCTCGCTCTCCTGCAGGAGTACATTGTCTATTTACTCTCTCGAGTAAACCCAAGATGCATCTTTAGGACTCCAAATTTAGTGGATATAACCCCACGACTAATCTTAGAAAAGAAAATGTCTAATGACAATTTATGCACGCATGAAAGGCAACATTCAAAATTGAACGGATTGCCATATTTTTGCATAGTGAATCCTGAGCGTCGAAGCCTTCAAAATTCTTATCTTTTTTTTCTATTTGGAAAATAATCATAGTGATCCTTAGGTAGAATCTGAAATTTATGAAATCCCCAAGGCTACATTGTGCTCTTTCATCTAAGGAAGCAAGTCTACAGTATACTCCTATGGGAGCATAATATATGCTCCCGTTAATTTTTTTGAGTATTGCATATAGTAACTTTTCTTGGACAAGAAAAGTGAAAAGATATCTTCAAACTAGTAAAAATGACAGAGATGAAACGTGAGAGAGAGTGGTTGAGCAACAACTTTGGAGTCAGGTATCATAAAACCAGTTCAGAATAATGCCAAGAACGTCAACTATCGAAGTTATTTTCCCACCTAGGCAACTGATTGAGAAGTTTAGGGTAAAGGGAAATGACCTTCGCATGATCTTTATTGATTTAGATAAAGCATATGATAAGGTGTCGACATAGTTTTGAATGATGAGATCCGAAACGATATCAACATAAAGTTAGAACTTTGGAGGGAGGCTCTATAATCCAAAGGTTTAAAATTAGCGAGACTAAGACAGAGTATATATAGAATGAAAATTTATTAATGATAGGAGTAGAGACGAGGAAGTAGTTAAGATTAACGACCAAGAAGTATAAAAAAAATCATACTTTCGATATCTTGGTCGATAATTTAGAAAAATGAAGAGATTCAGGAAGATGTCGCACATAGAATTAGAACTGGGTGGGTGAATTGGAGATGTGCAACTGGAATTTTATGTAATCGCCGCATACCAATGAAGCTAAAGGATAAGTTATATAGGACAATTGTGAGACTATCTTTGCTTTATGGGTGGAATGTTGGGTAGACAAACGATAAGATGAGAGATAGTAGACTTAGGTGGGTGGGCGATATGTGGCGCCGACCCAATATAACACCTGTTAGGAGGTGTGAGTTAATTCAAGTGAAAGAATTAAAAAGGGCAAGGGGTAAGCCCAAAAAGACATCATTGGAAGTAGTTTGAAAAGATATGGAGACTTATAGCCTCACTGAGCGTATGGCCTTAAATAAAGTAGAATAGATGATTAGGATTCGTGTCGTCAATCTCAATTAATTAGAAAAAAGCTATGATGATGATGATGATATGATTCGGTGCCTAGACATTTAATTTGGTAGGAGATGGAAAAGAAAGGAGTCACCAATGGGATACATTGGCATAGTGAGAGAGATATACAAAGGTCATATCTCTTTATTTTAGTTATGGACGAATTGACCAGGTACCTACAAGATGAGGTACCATGGTATATGTTCTTTGCGGATGGTATAATTTTGATTGATGAGACTACAAACGACGTCAACACAAAGTTAGAATATTGGAAGTATGTTGTAGAATCTAAAGATTATAAAATTAGCCAGACTAAGACAGAATATATAGAATGCAAGTTTAATAATAATAGAAGTAGAAATGAGGAAGTAGTTAAGATTGATAGTAAATAGATACCTAAAAAAGATTGTTTCTAATCTCTAGGGTATTCGATTATCTAAGAGAATAGAGAAATTGAAGAAGATGTCGTACATACAATTAGAGCTGGATGGGCAAAGTGGAGATGTATATCCAGAATTTACGTAATTGCCACATACCATTGAGATTGAAGAGAAATATGAAACAGTTGTAAGACCAGGCATGCTTTATAGAACGGAATTTGGGTGATCAAGAAACAATATATCCATAAGATGAACATAAATAAGATGAGGATGTCGAGATAGATGAGTGGCAAGACAATAAATGATAGAATTTTGAATGAATATATACGAAGGATTTTACATGTAGCCTCAACAAGCGATAAGATGAGATAAAATAAATTTAGGTGGGTTGGCCATGTGCAACGTAGGCCTACTACAACACCAGTTAAGTCGTGTAATTTGGTTCAAGCGGAAGGTTCTAAAAGGGCAAGCGGAAGGCCCAAAAAGACATGGATAGAAGTAGTAAAAAAATATATAATGACTTTTGGTCTTACTAAGAGTATGACCTTTATAGAGAAGAATGGTGGAACAAGATTCACATAGACGACCCCAAATCATCAGGACAATGCATTGATGATGATGAGATGTATATATTAACTTTCGATGCAGTTTATACCATGCATCAACCTTAAACAATCAAAGCCACACTCATTTCCATAACTTGGAAGAAGATTCAGTTATAGTGCTAGGAACCCATATGATCGCCTCAAAATTTGTTTTCACCTTTAATTATAAAATCTAAAGCTCAAAAAAATGGTGCAAACTGAGCAAATCTACTAACATTTACAAATCTTAAAAATGGACAGTTTAAATAATATGGTACAAGATACTCTAGTTTTAAAACTAAAAAAAAAAAAATGTTGAAGTTTTGCTTTTTCATATACAAACATTTCGAGATGATCATGTAGAGGATTTTTCTAACGTAGGAACCTACCCAGAGTGCCTTTTTTAGGTACGTCTTACATTTAGAGAATAAGTTTGGCACCTGATATATGGCTAGTAAGGAGCGACTTACTTTTATAGTATAAAGTTGACATTGTAGTAATCAAGCCTAGATCAAACCCGTTGGTCAGACCAAATGAACTCTTTCTTTGCCTTAATCAATCTAGTTCAAAGCAAAGGTTTGCCTAAAAATTGATATAACCAATATTTGATTGATTTTAAACTGGGTTGGAACAAATTAACAAAGTCTTCAATTTATTTACAATTATTATTATTTATATGATTGTTTATTTTTTTAAATTCAACCCCACGGATTCTACCGTTGGCCTAACCAATTTTCACTAAAGAGAAAAGTTTACATAGAGCCGAGGCTCTAAACAATCAAATTAGAACCTACCTCAAAAAATTTAGTATAATATGTTGTTTTGATGCCTACATTTCATCAAATTGATTATCTCGACATCAAGATGCATGGACATGAGAAAAAAATGGATTTCAAATGTTGGAAATAATGCATCTTGTAAGGCATTTTTAAACCTACAATTTTCAAGTTTTTCAAGTTTTTATAAATCTGCTTAATCGATACTATTTTTCAAACTTTAAATTTTATAATTAAAGATGAAAATATATAGTGAAGCTATCATAAAGATTCCCAATATTAAAACCACATTTCCCAATAAGGTAGGCTCTGATTTGATTGTTTAGAGCCTAGGCTCTATACAACCGCACCCTTGACTTAACTAAGGCATTCACCAATTTGACCCAATCAACTTTTTCGCAATTCGCAGCAGTTGTGCTATACACAAGCACGTGGTGAGATCCTCGCTCAAATCGCTCTACTATATAATAGTAGAGTTTTATGAGCCCTAGTCTTATATGTAGATATGGAGCCCTTCACCCAGTTTTTAGTTGTATTTTGGATTTAGTTTTTTTATATGCATTTATTTACTATGATACTATTTATGATGCTACAAGGAGATCATAATTATTCTTAATCATTAGATATCGAATTAGATGGCTTGGAGTATTGCGAATTTATTTTTGAATTTTGAGTTTAATCAATAATACTCTTACAACTACCTTATTATTTGAATATGATAAACAATACTAACCTCCTTGTATAAAAAATAAATAGTTTATTTGTATATTTTCCATATATATAATCTCTATTATAGAGATTATTAATGTGTAAAAAAAATTAGAAGTTAAAATTAATAATTTTCTAAAAATAATTAAATTATTGAATTTAAATATTTTTTAAGGGTATGCTACTCTACTTCCGCCCGAGACAAATGTAGTTAAATGGCTAGTGTGGCAAATAGCATTCACGTCCAAAACTCGAACGCATACCAGGACCTGTCAAGTCTCGGATCTGGTTGGATCTATTGTCACACCATGACTGTGATATCCTATGACTACGAGCTTCTTCTTCTTTTTTGCTAATAATAATGTAAATATTTTGAATATTATGACAATATGAACACCTAATGCGCACCTAAATATACATGATGGCCATCATATACCCTTGTGATTACAAGTATGGGTCAAGTCGGGTATAATTGCATCCGGATCCAGACGCGGACCTAAAGACAAATGATTGCCATCATATACTTTATGACTACATGTATGGATCGAGTCTAGCTAGACCCAGATCCAAAAGGCAAATAACATTTCGATCTAAAATTTAGATCTATATCCGAATCCGAGATTGGATATACCGTCTAGTCGGGTCCATTGCGACCCCAAATATGGCCCGCGACACACATACCACTTTCCTTAACTAATAACATTTTTCCTTGGTTAGTTGCTGAGCACTACAGTGCAAAGAAGAAACACGACTTTATCGGCTCCTTGATTAGTTGCTGAGCAGTACCGTGCAAAGAAGAAACATGACTTTATTGGCAACCATGCAACGACCTTTTACCCTTCAAATCGGGCGGCATCATCATTCATTCTCACCTGCAAGTTCACCTTTATCTTGCCGCCTTTTCTCTCTCTACACCATTGTTGCCGCCCTTTCTTTCTCTAGAAAAGGCTCGCCATTAAGACACCAGGAAATGTCCAAAATGGAGCGAATTTTAAAAGAGAAAAAACCCCAGGGTCTCAATAGCAAAAAAAACAACACAAAAGTAGATGACAGAGAGAGAAAGACTGAAGAGAGAGAAAGGGGCGGGAGATGGAACGCTACGGCATTGTCATCATCTCTCCAAGCATCAGCTCCCCTTCTTCGTCAGACCTAGACACAGAGGTTCCTCTCTCTCTCTCTAACCCATCTTCTGTATCTTCCTCACCTACATTCTCTCTCTCTAACCCATCTTCTATCCACTGATTTGTGTTTGTCATGTGTTGCAGTCGACTCTTTCATTTTTTGAGGAGAGGAGCACGAGCCTGGGTGCTCTCATGGGAGTAAGTGTGGCCCCAGTGAGGAGAGAGAGAGAAAAGAGAAAACAGAGGAGTTGCTGGTGGTGCTGCATTGGAGATGAAGAGGAGCAGAAGGTCGTGGCGTCTTCTTCTTGTTATACTCTGGGCCATTTATTAGAGGCAGAGAGGAGACAAGGCTTTCTCGTTCCTCCTGCGAATGGAGGAGAAAATCTTCTCTTTGAAGATGGAAGGGTTCTTCCTCCTCGCCATCATCTTCCTCCTCCTTCTGTAACCAGGCTGCCTGTTTGTTTTAATGGCATTTGTAGGAGGAGGAGTTAGTGAAGAATAAAATCGTGTTGATGTCTCTCTCTATTTTCGATTCTCTCATTCTGTTTATTGGGTTGGTCATTTTGTGAATATAGTTTTGTACAAGGTCCTATGCTATAGCGTACATCGATATTTGACCCTAATATTTTGATCATTTGGAACTTGAGATCACAAATATGAAAGGATTTCTCTCGTAACCCATTATCTACTTAAGATTTTTAAATGTTTATATATTTTACTCCATCTGCAACATTTATTCAAATGCTCGAATCATATATTGAAAATATGCTTGAAGTGCGCCATTTGAATATGAGTCACAAGATGCACAATATTTACGACATGTAAACTCATATTCATATACTCAAATATTTTCTATATACCAACTTATATATGCCACCCCGTCCCAGTCATTCAGTCGGAATGGACTACTCGGATAACTTCAATTATAATTTCTCAAGTGAGCTCCTAAAGTGTTCGATATTGATCTTACGACGCATGATATTTTTTTTTTATATATTACAAATCATATGAAGAGCAAATTTGGGACGTGCTATCCTTTCATTGAGATGCACCCAGAAAACAAAAAATTCCAGATAAAATATAATTTCCAAACTACCCCTGAGAGTTTCAAGGATAGTTTGGTCTTTTTGTTTTTGTCAGGAATATTTTTTATCTTTTTTAGTGCGCCCTATGAGAGGATGGCATGCCTTGGTGTGAAATATAATTTGAAGAAAAATACAAATAAAATAGTATTAGGCATGCCATCGTAGACGTTAGATTGGACGGTTGGGAGAAGGGTGGCATATATAATTAGGATTTCAAACCTTAATAATATGGTTCGAATGATTAATTTGAAAGTTTTTCATATCGTAACTATAATTTTCAATGAGTTTTGAGATGAGGCTTTACTTTTTTTCAATAATACCTCGGGGTTATTTTAACCTTTTCCTTTATATAAAGCATCGAAAGTAAGGCACACATTTAAACCTTGCGAAAAGATGCAATTCTAGTGGTAGAAACCCTAAGGATAGCTTGAAAATGTATTTCCATAATTAATTATGAAATTTAAATGTCCAAAAATGGTACAGATCTAACAAGATTATATACACTTAAAAATATTGAAAATAGGCGATCCAAATAATTTACAAATTATTTGGATTGTCTATTTTTAAAACTTGAAATCCTTTTTATGACCATACATCTTGAGTCAAAATGATCAATTGGCAAGCTCTCCAATGTCAACAATATTTTCCTGTGGCTTTTTGAGGTGTACCTCACTTTTGTAGTATAAGGTCTTAAAAAAATATTGACGCCTCATTTAAATTTTTTCAAGTAAAAAATACTAATATAACCAAAATTTAATTTTTATTTCTTTTGAAGTGATACTAATTTTATAGTGTTTAATTTTCAGCCTAGATGCTCTAATTCAAATTTCTAATTTTCAAATGATTAATCAACAGATTTTCTATGAGAGATGAGCAACGCGACTCTACCATTAGAAACAAATGAAAGAGACTTTAGAGATGAGGGTTTAGGCAGTGAGGAAGAGGGAGAGATATATTAGGAAAGTGAAGGGACATATAAGAAAGGTGAAGCCAACCCAAATAATTCAAATAAAGCTCAAATGATGATGATGATATTAAACAATAATTTTAAAGGAAAACTTTATATGTTTACATGTGTCTACGTGATCCGTCTGTGTGAATGTCAAGTGAACCAAATTATTTTTTCCTAAACAGTTCCCTTTCCCTTTCTATTTTTGTCCTCCGAGGTCTCATTTCAAATTAAAAATAGATGGGAAGGGCGCGTAATCAGGGGTGGGGTTCATATAAGGTGTCAACCTTATACTATTATTCTATGAAAGTAAGGTGCACCCAAAACCATGTCGAAAATGCAGTTTCGGTTCCGCAAAGACTTGAGATGATATAAAAATTCATTGTAGCCCCCAGTTATGAAATTTAAAGTTCCAGAAATGGCGACGATTCAGAAAACCTATAAGCACTAGAAAATCTTGAAAATAGACGGTCAAGATAATGTATTAAAAAATGAACTATTTTCAGGACTAGAATCCCTTTTTTTCTTTATGTCTATCAATATCAAAGTTGAGATGATCGATTTGAGAGTTTTCCAGCATTGGAACAACCTTCACTAATGGATTTTTAGGTGCACCTTACCCGTATAGAACAAGCTTAAGACCTTATATAAACTTTTTCCCAAAACACCCTTCTAATCAAGACATCGTACCCACATTGAAAACGTTTTCTTCCCCATTGAAGAATTACATGAAAGAAAGCCCAACCAACTTGTTAGTTGATTACAGCCTCTTTCTCAACCAAAACCACGTTCTGACGTAATTAGCAAGGAGTTAAACCACTCAAAACAAGACCATGGTATGATATTCACAGGTAAAACAGCAAATAAGCAGCTGCAACAACTGGCTTCAAGGAGAATTCAATTATGTGGATAGAAAGTGCATGGAAACAAAACAGGGCAGGCATTTTGAAAAATCTACGCACTTAATATGGAATAGCACATTAACTTGGATATAATTGTTCTAAGCAATACGTAAATAAACTCATGAATTATGCATAATCATGAGCTATATGCTGCATTTCTAGCTTAGAAATAGCGAGTCTCGTAGGACCAGACAACCAATTATTGACAATCCAATGCATGAAACATTTTTCACTCATGCCAAGTATCCAAGTACCATGAATATGCATGATTTTTCCATAAATTCATTAATGCTTGCCAAATTTAATGTTTTTGATACACCTTCAACATTGCCCTGAGACATAACTATTGTACGACCCCAATACTACGAGCTTCACGTAGTGTCATTGCTACCTTTCCCTGTCTACACTTGAAATGACTCATGCTAATGGCACTCTTTAACCATGTCCATACTGAACAAAATTCTCATTTCATTTTGCTATATATAACTTCTAATCCTTTTATGAAGGATGTGGATATTCATTCGGGTTTCCAAATACTGCATCATAAAAAAAACACACAAAAAATCCTTTTGATGGTGAGGATGATAATGATGATGATGATGTGTGTGTCTGTGTGCATGTGTCATCCTTTCTCCTGTGGCACCCACACTTATTGTTATCAAGGAAGTACCAAGACCCCATGCATTGCATACCAAGTGTTGATCAAGATATACAACTCAGCTTATCTTTCAAGTTGAGACATTCTTTTCAATTTCAAGAAGTAGCATTTCATGCATATCATTCTAGTCCAAAGGCTCAACTGCCGTCCTAAAGAGAAGAATATAAACCTTGTCAATTGAAAAGTACAGAAAACCTCCAGAGGAGTGAGTGACATACGAACCGAAGCTAGTCCCCACAATGCAATGCCAAGCCGGACCATATGATACATCAAATTCCTGCCATAGCACCAAAGGACACTTAATCCCTAAATATCATTTAATGAAAATAAAAATTCATTCACACCTAAGATCTTGAAAAGAATGGATTCGAAGATTCAAGGCCATGACTCTAGTGATCACAAATAAATTCAACCTCGACATGTTTCTCACAAGTCTCAAGGCTAGCTTGCATGTTCTTGAAACATTTTTTTCCTTTTTATTTCTCTCCATCAATAGAATGCTCACATAAATTCAAGGAAGCACAACAAGAAATCATGCACATTTAAGGCGCATGATTGTGAACTTCTCCTTGTACTTTTCACCCCTGGTTCAGTTAGGTTATTCCTGCACATCCTGACACGCTTCTGAATATAAGATTATTTAGCATATCCAATGTGCTTTCGGGAAGGTAAGTATTTTTACGTATATACAACATGATTTCAAGTTCTGAGTGATTTTCAGTATATAGAACGTGCTTTTGTACTTGCCAAGAAAGCAAATAGGCCCCAAATAATCACAGAAAATCTATTGCAGAGCGAAGATCATCAATTGAAGGAAACCAATATGCAAAGTGTAAGCACAGACTTGAAAGGTGTCAGCACAAGGAAATTAAGATTGTGAGACACGCTAGAAGAGAGGTTAGGGTTTTGAGAGAGAGAGAGAGAGAGAGAGAGATAGAGAAGGGGGAGGAGGGGTGTTGTTGAGAAAGGGAAAAGAGGTCAGGTCAGAGCTATTAAAAAAAGGTGTAGAGTTTCAAGCTCTGGATTTGAAAGAAGAGGATATATCTACAATCTGGGAGAAAACAGAAAGAGATATTTAGGGTGATAGAATGAGAGAAAGGTACAGTCAGGAGAAAGAATTGCAAGAAAAATACGTTATTTGGGCCTGGTCATCCTAGTTATCCAGAAAACCAGGTAGCCACATCAAATTCAACAATTTCTTTCTTATATAGGGGTGCTGTGGTTTAGGGCATTATTTCCAGAGGCCATTTTTCAGCTTTATATAGTGTTCTGCATGTAACGAGGTCAGGAACTCCATAGAACACATGCAGACTCTGCGTATTTCTTTGCTTCAGGCAGAATTCTGTCTCTAAGTGAAGAAAAAAGCAACTAAAAATTTTTCCAATTAAATGACTCTCCCGCAAGACAGCAAATGTGTATGAAATAGTGTCAAATGAGGTCATTGAAAGATTTAAGAAATGATCATTCCACAAGCATAATGATATGGAATAAAAGAACAGAGTGTCAATTTGATCATGTTGGCTTTGAAGTTGCATTTTTCACTTGCCCAAACATCTATTGGTGTACCTTTGCTTTGATCATATCAACAAGTTCAATACAATGGATATGTTAGAGAATGGTTAATTATTCGGAAAAGGGAATACATCAATCTGACTATTTTTAGTTTGGTTAAGAGCAAGCAGGTAAGCAAAATCAAGCAACTGAGACTTCAGAGGACAACTTGTTCATGCCTAACTTCACCAACATCAAGAAAACCAGGAGGCTGTAATTGTATCATGCCATGTCCACTTGAGCTTGGAGTTATTAGATCCATCAATCTTGGTTTCTAATTTCTTATAACATAAAGTTTCTCATGCACTTCTAAGATTTATATGATTCCATTCTAGAACAGAAAGTATATACCACTAATATATAGAGAAGAGTAAAAGGTTCACGCCTTTAGGACAATCATCAAAGATGATGATTATGCACCTCACTATTTAGAACAGAAAGTATAAATAGATACACCACTACTCTAACCCTTTTCTTGAACTTCAATATGGTTGAGGATTTTCTATATGTTGGCTATTATGCATCTCATCTTGTAGGTTTTTGAGTTTTTGAAATTAGCTTCTTTGCATGAAAATGGAATGTATTGGGACATTGTTTCAGACATGATGCTTCAGAGTAATTTTGAAGAGGGAATTCATGTATGTCATCACTCAGTTTTCTGGATTGAATTAATATCGTCATCTGTCTAATATAAATATTTTGTATAGATCTTGAACAGGATAAGCTTCTGCTATTTTTGTACCATTAGCAAGGATACAGAAAAGTTTGCAGTGTACTAGAATATATTTAATTTCTGGTAGAAGAAATAAAACTAACGTACTATCTTGAGACAACAATAGTTTTGATGACCTTATTTCCAGACAATTGATGATATGATGTTGAAATTTATTAGGAAAAACATATGCATATTCAAGGATCAAAGAAACATGTATGCATTTATTTTTATTCCCCACTACAGTAAATATACAAAGAACTTAACCCTGAATCAACTATAACTCACAAAAAAATTTAAAATACGAGAGAACCGTAAAATCATGCTTTACATCCAAGTGTTGTACTCAAGATAAATAAATGCGATATTAAAGAATGTATCTAAAGAAGCACAATGTACATTACCAAATAAATTTACATTAAGTAAGAGAAGTCTACGTACTTAAATGTATCTTTGAGTCTTTAATGGACATGATGAACACAGAAATGTTGAACAAAACTCACCAACAATGTATGAGACATCTAGAAACTTCCCTAGCTTGCATCTCTAATTGAAGCTAGAATGACCAAACCAAGCATGTCACAATATAGAGTACACTTCTTTTAACATTATCATCAAAAGCCCTAGACAACCATCTCCATAAACCTAGAGCCATAAAAGTTACATTCCCAAAAGGCCAAATGATATTTAACTATTTATGTTATGTATTTCACCCATTGGGGAACTAAAAGTCCAAACCCTTGATTCAAATCAGAAATTTTTCCGGCAAAATATTTTCCTGCAAATTGCACAATGCATTTTCCTCCACTTTCTATTAATCTAGGATTTACTTCTTCAGCTACATTACATACATGGAAGGTTTTGCCTAGCTGGTTTCAGTATAGAAATTGAGAAATGGAACACAAAGAATAGAAATCACAAGAATTTCTATTGATTCCCATGGTTCAAATGTCCTAAAAATCCCACCATGCTATTTGCGAGTTAGGTCATAACAATCCAATGAAGTAATGTGCAACCTGCCAAAAAAACGCAATGTGGATACCACTCTTCCATCTGTTGACCACTATATTGGACGATCATGACTTCAATGTGTAGCGTTAAAAAATTGGTTCTCGGCTCAGATACTACTCAAAGGGTTACATTGTCTTGCTTTCTTACCAATGTTTTAGTTTCTCAGGATGAGCAAAAGCTTGCTCCAATGCAACTATTGGGATCCAGGGTGTGGTGGAAGCACGTAAGTATACCAAGTGTTGGGTGTTGACCATGCTCTTATACCAGTAAGGCCCTAACACTAAGGACCAATGGGATTACCATAGTCTAGTGGATAATAGAGGAATACAAGCAAGCTTTGCAGTGAATAACGACTGCTCAATTGCCACAAACTCAAAACTGAGGTAGCCTCACAGCTTGAATATCTTAGCAATTGCTATTCCACTCGTGGTGGCTTGTAAAAGTTTCTCATACAAAAGCTCTGAAACATTCTCTAGGGATATATTGGAGAGATGGCCCATAAAGAGCCTTGCCTCACAAAAGGGCCTCAAGAGAGAATCTCAAGAGTCACTAGAAACATACCCTAAAGAATATCATAAAGAGAGAGATAGCTATCTTTTGAACAAGGAAATTACATTAAGGGAGAGTGAAGCCAAGCTTATTAGCAAGCTAGCAGGACCACTCGGAAGAGAAAAGGAAAATCATATCCGAACCACCATAGTGAACTAATATTTTATTTGTTGCAAAATTGTTCATGATTATTTGTTTTGCACACTCGAGTGGTCCAAGCCCCTTTTTGTAGAGGTAAGAGGAAGAACCCCTCTTTTACATGATCAATGTGAAGAAAACAAAACACTACACAATAATAACATAAATCAGTGATTTAAAACATGGACACCAGTCAGGACTCGCTAGGGTTCGGAGCTTGGGACAGTAGTCGAACTCACCCATCAGTGGCCTGACTAGGCTAGTCTCTAAAACTAACAAAGTAGGGGTCCCGACCCCATGAGACTCAGCCGAGTATAAGGGTTTCTGAACCAGGCACCCTGCGTCCAAGTGACATAAAAGTCCGAGCCCAAGTCACCAAATTTGAATCACTAGCATAAATAACAACAATGAGAAACTAAAATAATAAACTAATTAAAACCAAAATAAACAAAATCGAATTGATGCTTACTCACCCAGCCCCTCTGAAAACATGCAAGAATTAACAATGACTCCCAACAGAACCCAAGAGGGGTCAAGGTATTGGTCTCAGGTTTGAAATAGAACTCAAAGGAGCTAAGGTATTGATTCCAGATTTCAAACAGCCAAGGTATTAATCTTGGGTTTGAAACATAACAAGGGGACCAAAGTAGACGTTTCAGATTCTGTTTTGAACGGAAGGGGGACATAGTATTGTTTCCCAACTTAAATAAGAACCCTAAGGGAGTCTAGACAACAGGCCCAGGTTTTAAAGAGAGCCCTAAGAAGGTGACAAAGTTTGCAGATGCTGTAGAGTGTTCAAAGGATTACCGAAGAAGGTATGCCACAGTCAAGTGCTTGCCTGACGGGGGCCAATTGCATCACAGAACCCAGAGGATGCCTTGGTATTCACAGACATTGCAAGAAACCGATGCCAAACTTGCAATGACTGAACAGGTAGTTGAAGGATGAGACAAAAAGAGCTGCACTAGCAAGGGAAGTTTAGGCATCAAGTGCGTGGCAAAAAGGACTCGTGAGTGCATGAGTCAAGAGGAAAGACGGGAAGAAGTTCCCCATGAGGTAGTTAGATTGCACGATGAGCTCCCAATAATTAATTCAACTTGGGACCAGGAGCAGTTTCTTGAAGCAGCAAGAGATGATCAAAAGAAGTGGAGTATAGAATAGTTCAATGGCAGCTAAGTTTGTGTTTGGCTTAGGCAAGGATATGAAGCAAACACGGAGTTCACAATTGGGCTATACTGCTACAAGGTACTTCAGGTAAGGGTAATACGCATTGAGATGCAACACAAGCACTTCATTTGAAAAAGGGCAACCAACTGAAAGCATCAACTGTGTCCTGTGACCATGGAAGAGAAAAACAAAATCGTGCTTATCAAAAGTTCATCTTCTCCGAGGTCTTCAGAGCTCCAAAGGAAACTTGGAGAGACAATTGAGGGGAGTAAGCATTGGCCAAATTAGGTTTGTTTTCCTAGATTGTAACTTATGTTTGTTTTTCATTGTGTTGTTGTTATGTGGTGGGTTTTAGACCCCACAACAGCATGCAAAAAAGGTGATATCGCCCTTCCCCTCCATAAGGGACTCAAATCCCTCCTCTAGTAAGAAATATTCACAAGACAACTTAGTGAGAAACAAAATACTATTTCTTGCTAGTGCTTTAAATATATTGTTTTTTCTCTTTCCTCCTCTCCTCTCTCTCTGCAATGAGTGTAAGAGGACGGGCCTATGTGACTGAAAGGAGGGGGCCTATAGTTAATTAATTAGCAACACCCCTCTCTCGTTGAATACCACTCTCACTGTTCAAAGAATGTTGTCTCTCTATTCTCTCTCGATCTCGTTCGCACAATCTATAAAATATTTTCTAGTACCCATCGAGAGTTCTCTCTAGACACATTTTGAGTTAAAGGCTCAGTTATGGGCCATATCTCTAAGATACTTTATAAAGATCCCTTTTAAAATTTGTGCTCAAATGCTACAGTTCCTGAGCTGCAAAGCTTTCTTTCTGTAGATTTCGATTTGTGGCAATCAAGCAATTGTTGTATATTTGTATGTAGAGAAGCTTTGCCTGCACTCTGCCATAATCCACTTTACTGTGATAATTATGTTGGTTTTATGTTAGTGGCACTCTGCCATAATCCATTTGACTGTGATAACTGCGTCGGTTTTATGTTCGTGGTACAATAGCAGGACTCTACTCCCAACATTTCCGTATTGGTATGTGCTTCAGTTGCACTCAGGAACCAATCTTTTTTTGAAACGTTAACACTCAGGAACCAATCTTATGAAACACCAACAGGAGTGTTCGATTTCGATATGGATAGAAATTGATAATTCAAATTTATGTCTTATAACCGAGACACATGTGTCTACGACTTAGATGTGTGCCTTCCAACTTAGACACAAGTTTCTTGCATAGATTGCCGTGTCAGAGAGTCAAAATCCTCAAAAAAAAATCTAAAATGTCCCTGAATGGTATATATCCATGTTCATGCCATATTGGGCATGTCATCTAGATGCTGACATCATGCAAGTGTCTGACACTCCAATATGTGTCAGACACGTATTTCATAGTTACACAACTGGTCCTTCATTGTTACACATCTTGGGGACGAAAAGTGGCATTAAAGCATCCACACATTCGTGGAAAACTTGAAACTTTGCACCAGAGCCAGACTCTGTAACTCCATGCACAGGACCGTGCCTTCCCATGGTCCATAGTTTGTAGTATACTTTCACATTTTCATTTAAGCATTTCCAAGATGAATCTAAATTTGCAGGCCAAACTAAAAATCCATCAAGGGCAACCCCTTATAATCATTTTTCCCAAAAACATCATGGAATCTGTGACAGTTTACTAAAAAAGATGAGTCCCTGCATTCAATGAACTTCATCGTCAGATTAGATGGCTTGTTCATACAATTCTTCCACATGGATATTAAATATGCTTATAAATTTTAAGTAGCTTACCGAAAACGCCAGTTATTTATTGAAGACCCTGATACTATAAAAGAAAGAATTGAGGCAATAAGAGAAACAAAGCATCAATGCAATTGCCAGTAATGGATAAACCAAGGATTCATCAAAAGAATTATCAATCAAACAAACAAAAAAGAAAAGAAAACAAATGGGGTGGCAGAATTCATGAACAATCTTTGTTTTTTTCCAAACAAGAGAAGCAACCAAAAACTTCCGACTTGAAAGAGAGCTTCCACGAGTTATTAATCTAAAGCAAATAAAAGCAACGGAAGAGGTTGTTTTTCATAGAAGAGAAAGGGGAAGGAGGAGAAGGAGAAGAAACAAAAGATGGAGACATGAGAGAGGAGAGAGAAGAGACAAAGAGAAAAGAAAGAGAGATGGATTACCTTTTTCAGGGCGAGGGCGAGGCGTTTGCTGTCGAGCTTAGGCATGGAGTCAAGGGAGTCTCTGGCGCAGCGAAAGGCAGCGTTTTGTAGAGACAGAGGCATATCAGAAGCCCTCACCTTCACATTCAGTAACTGCTGTTCCTTTTGCTGATCCCCTGCCTTCTTCTTCTCTATCAATTGGCTCAGGAACCTGCTCCTTCTCTCCAGCTCTTCCTCTGCCCCCTCCATCTTCTCTCTCCCACTAACTCTAACTATATCATCATCCCCTTTAACTTCACCTCTAACCCCAGGTTTTTAGTGTTGCCATTCCTCTTCCACCTTTTGTCTTTTCCAAAAACCATGAACCAGGGAAATGCAAGCCCCACACAAAACACCTCTTTCTCTTTCTCTCTCTCTCTCTAAAAATCGCTTTATATAATAAACCATCCAAAAAAACCTCGACCCCTCTCTCCCTCAAAATCCCTCTTACATACACTCTCCTCTTTCTCTCTTTAAAACCACTCGCTCTCTCTCAAACCACTCAAAACTCGCTTTCTGTCTCGGCTTTTTATGTGCTTTCCTCATTATCTTCACTGCACTCCACGCTCCTTGCCCTCCTCCTCGAGTAGACAGAGGGCGGGGAAATTCCAAAGCACAAAATGCCGGAACTGCCCTCCCCAGAGATGAGAGAGAGAGAGATGGGGGCTTAAACAAATAAGAGAGGGGTAGTTCCAGTCTTGGGCCCTTCCCCGCAATTTGCGGTTTTAGGCCTTTCTAATTGGATACATTTTGTGGGGAACGAGGAGTAAGTTTGAAACTCGGTCGGGTGATAAGACCACTTGTTTACCAACCTTTACGCGCTTTATTTATTAACTTTGTTGTGGTCCTGCATTTTGGTATCTCCTCAATTGAATTTGAGTGCAAGTTGGGCAAGTCTCTTAAGTTCAAATTGGGTCAATTGTTCAAATTGATTAATGAAGACATCACACTCCCTCTTATATACTCTCTCTTATGTTTTTCCATATCACCATAGCATTTTTTTCAATTGATTAAAATCTTGCTACACGAATCTTGATATGCAACTATATTATTTTCAATTAATTAGAATTTACTACACTGAATCTTGTTCTGTTACTATATTATAGCTTCTAACTATTTCATAACTTCTTATTATTAAGGAAATATAGGTTTCCCTCCCTAACTAAAGCCTACCTCCTTTCTTTCTTTTTTAACAATAAGGTTATTTCAATAGTATTTGGGACCAAAACGAAAATGTTTCTGTTTTTCAGTTAAAGCCCCAATTTAACAAATGCCAAAGCTACTTTAGTTTTATTTATCTGGACTTAGGTCAAATAATTTGGTTTCATCATTTTCAATGATGAAAATGGCAAAAAGGTTTTTTGAGAAAATGGGCTTTGGCTGAAGGCCACTCCAGCAAAACGAGCTTCCAACCGTATTTTTCAAATAAGGGTGAAAATAAGTGTACAACTTCTGGAAGTGCTAGGAGTGGGTTCATCTGCACAAACTAAAAACTGTGGACCCGCATATCTATTAGTAATGGTTAAAGGATGGAAGAACTTGATGCTAGAACGTCACATTCATCCTCACCCCTCAATGTAAAATTTAGCGGCTGATAAATTTTATTTTTTAGATTTTGAGCACAGTTAAAGGGCACAAACTTATCCATCAGAATTGGCATCAGGTGGCTAAGAGTACGCCTAGCTATCAGAATTAGCATCGGATGGCTAAGGATGATTGCACCCTTCTTGCACCAAATATAAAATAGATAGCTTATCTACGTCATCTATAGTTGAAAACAGATTGTGAAACTTGCCAAACTATGCATGATATTCTTTCCATCAAGATTAAAAAAATATAAACCTTGATTTTAGTGCCAACACACTCAACCAGTGATAAGATAAGATGCGGAACATCAAGTATAGAATCGATAATCAGTCCCACATTCTCATGTAATAGCATCTAATTGCAAACAAGACCCACAGTCGCATTGCTAAAAAAGGTATTAGAATCAACAAATTCAGTAGTCACTACTCAAACTATGCTATGAATGTATTATGCACTTAAAACTATCTGGCCAATTTCCTAATGACCAAGGGAGATAGAGAGAGAGAGATCCCAAATACATAAATCGCCACCCATAACAAAAATTGAAATACAGTTCACTGCAAACCTTGATAGAAATAATTGTTATCACCATAATGTAACAATTTATAAAAATGACTGAAAGCAAACCAAATGACTTAGACACGAACACAAAATCATTTCAGAGTTCTCCACAAAAGATGCAATTACACCTCTCACAACACTATATACACCACAAGCGTTTCTTTCTTTTCTACTGTCTTTTGATAAGTAAAAAACAATAACACAAGCTTCTTAAATCATAACAGAACCACCAACAGCCATTTTGGTCACGCGCAGGCTCATTTGTCTCAATCTCGAAGGAAGATTGGTTTTTCTGATTACAACAATCCTCACGCCACAAAGAAAACACTCACCTAATATACACAACCCACTTAGTTTTCAGTCTCTGCATGGCTCTTCTTGGATTTCAAGCAACCTGGACTGAAAACCCTTTGAAGGTCGAGAAATCTTGGAGAAATTCTGATGGGAAGCCTCGAAAACAGTTAAGGCTAACCATGCTTGGGTTGGCAGCATACTGAACTCCATGAAAGCAAGGCCTGGGCATTACTAGGGTATTAACCACACAAAATCATAGGCCATCTTCCACAAGCTGAACATTGTATCCATGCTTCATTTCTGTGCAGTAAAAGAAGATCGAGGTTAGGAGTGAATATTATCACACTGAAAGACAAGGTTACTAGATGGCACCTACTAACTGGAGACTAATGCATTTCAAAATTCTGGAATGAGTTTAAACCAGTCAGTATCATATTGATTTTGACCATGAAGAAGTGGGGGGCATGGTGTTATAAGCCAAGTCTATACAGAAGAAATTTTTGGTTGAGTGAAAATCAACCACACTGAAAGAAGAGGTTACTAGTGAAGAAGAAATAAGATATGGCTCCTAGTGACTGGAGACTAATGCATTTCAAAATTCTGGAATGATTTTGATGGATCAGTATCACATTGATTTTGATAATGAAGAAGTGGGACATGGTAGTATTGGCCAAGTCTATATAGCTTCCATTAACACAGGCACATCTTTATCATCCAGTACTATTGGTTGAATGAAGCAATGAAACCTTGAGTGGAGAAGGAATGACCCTGGTGCACGGGTTTTATTGGAAACCACACAAGCATGGATTATGTAATCCTTCTCAACAAGAAATCAACTTCTTAATACATCAGTAACAATGTATGCCAGCACTTTCTAACCATTATCAGGCACAAGGTACGAGTAGGTGGCACATGCAATGCATGATTATAAGAAAGATGCATATGCACCAAGAAGAAAAATGGTACTGAGAAAGGATGAATGGAAAAAAATTCACAAATATGAAGCAAGCAAAAAAATTTGAAGCACACAAAATTGAAAATGTGATTAAATTTGATCCAACTACACAATTCATATTGTTTCATGACCCTTTAGTACTGTAACAGAGAATTTCATGTGCAATGCGATAAGAAAAATAACGCTCAATGGAAATGCAAACCTAGAAAATGATATTGTAATCCAATACAAAATTTTGTTTGGGTCATTGCTGTTAGAAAATAGTTCGAGATGGAGAGAGATTGGTATGCACAAGAACGTGACATGGTCACCCCTCTCTCCCCCCCATCACCATTCATTATGGAATCATGGTGATTAACAAACCCAACAGTTATCTTCAAATAACCCAAATTATCAAATATGCATACCTTTCATTGACGGTTTCTCATACTTATTTTTCCCTTCATCATCATTTTGCCATTCACTATCCTCATCAACAGCATCAACCCTCCCATCATTCCCAATTTCACTTTCACTTGCTGTCTCCCATTCAGAATCGTCGGCGTCTCTTCCATACACAACACCATCATCCCCCTCACAATGCACACCCCCATGCTTCAGAGCTGCTTCTCTAAATAGCCAAGCAGCACGCATCTGCTTCTTGACCAGACGCTCAGCATAATCAGGAACTTTGTTTTGTTTCAGAGAAAGGTCTGGATCAGATGATTGAGAGCATTCATTAATGAACAAAATGGCATCCAATAAGCTCTCTTTAGCCAAACCCAACATGTCATACGCCTGTGCTCTTCTCCATAAGCTTTTAGCATGGCGATTAAGCGGGTTGTGAAGACACAATGCATGGGTAGTGTCACTTATTGCTTCCAAAGGCTGTTGAAGTAGGAGATGACATTGAGCTCGATTACTATATAATACAACTCTCTCCTTCTTGGATTTCATGGGGCATAGTGCTAATGCCTCCGAATATTTAGAGGCTGCCCCTGCAAAGTTTCCTGAAGAAAATAGAGAATTTCCCTCGAGTTTTACAACTAGTGCTGCTGCTTGCTTAATGTGGAGGTCCTCCTTTGGCATATTCTTTTCCCATTTCAATCTCTTCCTTGAGTTTGCAAGTTCATCAAGCTGCTCTTTTGTTCGGGGACTAAGCGAGTTGCGCCCTGCTCCCATTGATTGGACACACTCTTGAAGAACATTAACAATAGACTCCCCAAGTTTCTTATGATCACCAAGGGTTGAAATTTCTGCTAAATCAATGAGTGCAGGTGCTGCCTTGTCTATCACCTATCCAAATAGGAAAAAAACATTAAAAAATGATATGTAGAATTCTAGAAATGCCATGTACTTTTATATCATGATGAATACAGATGGGCATGCATAAATGCATAGACCTAACACAGATTTGCATGCAGGTATCCATATATGAACTTTGGGAATTGTTAACTTAAACCAGTTTCAAAAAAAAATTTGTTCGAACCCTTGAAAATCTTTTGTAAGTGTTGTTTAAGATGTGGGCTTTACACATGATGACATCAATCCATAAGGGATGCGCAGTCCCCCCTTCAAAGTCATTGACAACATGTAAACAGTGCACAAAAGTCGACTTCCCCTTCATGGGAAGGCTTAATTTAGCAGTTAATTCCTTTTATACTTCCTAAACCTTAGCTTAATTTATTAATTCAATAGTTTAACTGAAGATTCTTTTAAATTAAGAAGTTTTTATTCGAATACCAAAAGGTTACTCTGACAATTCAATAAGTGAACCAAGAAAAGAGAAGACCCACAATATAACAAGAGAACAAAGTATTGGTCGATTTGGCACAATCCAGGGCATCCGCTTCGGCTTGCTTGGGGCCACTTTGAACTGATTCAGTGCCTTCAGCCGAAGCACATAATCGTCTTTTTTAACTATTTTTTTAATTTTTTATTTTTTATTAGTTTAATATATTTTTATATATAAATATATGTTTTAATTATATTGAATTTTAAAAAGAATTCTAAAGTCTTCCTCCGAATTGGACGAAGCACCGGATTGCTTCGTTTTTTCAACCAAAGTGAAGAAGGCTCTAAAGCGAATCTGACAACACTGGCTCCAACCTCCAGATGTTACTGTTAATATTGCTAGCACCCTAGTATACATTATCTTATATAAAAATTTCCATTTCCTTGAACTTAATGATTGGGACCATGTGGTACAACATTGGTGGTCTTAGAGTTTGATGTCACCTAGTATAGAGGGGCGTGTGCAATAAGTTTTATCATAAAAAATAGGACATGGCATCTCTACAAATTCAACACCTCTGTGAGAAGTCGATACGTAATAAACAAGTTGTCAAATGCCCGATACATATAGTACAAGTGTCGGGGCCATGTCCATGCATGTCGACACGTGTCTAGGTAACACTGCCCAAAGGTTGGGATTGAGATCCCTTACACTTGGGGGATCTCAATCCTTAACATATGCATTGTATGGTTCTACCATTTCATGATCTCCCGATCCCACTGCCACTCCCACTCCCACTCCAACTCCCACTCCCACTCCCCAACCCAACATCTACGATTCAGAGTATAGAATAACTTCTAGTATTGCCAAATTATAGCATGTATAAAAAACATACGAAACAACATAATAGTCCGAAAGGCCTAAACAATAATAAAGATGATCATAGAAGAGATATCAAATTACTTATATAGTCCCCTTCAAGCTGATCTTTAGCTTGATGCTGAGACATCTTGGAGTTGTGACAATGTAGCATAGACATTTGGAACATGAAAAAATCCAAACCTCAAAGAGCATAGCACAGTCAGGGAAGCACCATAGTTGTGCTCACCATGAACCGAAATTTTACCTCAGCAATAGAAAACCATGTGTTGTTCCTTGATACTTCAAGAAATCACATTAGGACCAAGATACGCAGAGAATCTTATAGCAGAAAGGCATTGTCTACAGCGATGCCCAATCAACAAAACAAATTTTCTTCTGTTTTATGTTGATAACACTTATTAACTGAAGAAAACACAGTAATGCAATACAACAACAATTGCCATGCTTGGTAAGCAAAGTTTATTAGGCGAATCACGACTAATATACCGATTGGAAGAAGAGCCTTGACTTCTCCATTGGCTACACCCAGGACTATTTCCATACTTGGGGAAAACAAACAAATAAAGAGAATTTGGAACTCCTTTAATAGTAGAGGGAGATCTAAAACAAAATAGTAGAGGGAGATCTAAAACAAAAGAAATGACGTTAGGATTGTGAGATGAATAGCTCTAGCCAAGGCGAAGTTGATCAAGAGATACCCCCAATCAATGTATTCAAGATGGGCTCTAGTTGAAATCAGATTTTTCTTTCCATAATTATAAATCCCCAACATCAATATCTTCTCTCTCATCACTATTTCTACCTCTCTTTTGTTTTCACTATTTCTAACACATACATTTTCCTCATTAACTCCATTCCTCTTTTCATCCATATTTCATCTTTTGCCAATTTTTTCTTTTTCTCCTACCCACATCTCTCACCAATACTCTTTTCCTTTTCAAACCCAACTTACTCTATCTAAAACATAAATCCAAAATTTAAATACCTCTTTCATCCATTCTTTGCTTCTCCTCTCACTTAGTTTCTTGAGAAAAAAAGGACCTTTTCTCCATGGAAACCCACAAATTTTAAATTTGTCCTGACTTTTCACTATTCATCATCTCAATGAGTCCATTTCTCCTCTCTTCTCTTACCTTTTTTCTCCATCATTCTCATGACAAAACTTTAATTTAGGTTGAATCTAATCCCCAAGACATTAAATGGTAACTTTTGATCATCTTGTCATTGGTCAGCTCTATCTTTTTCTCAACCCAACTGTCAATATATTTAGCTTCAGATCTCTCTAATGTTGAAGTGCTTAGGAATTACTCTCATACTTCAACAAATTAGAAAGGGACAAGTTTCTAGCTAAATATTTTAATAACTTTACAGTTATTTATTACCAGCTCACCACCACCAGTTCGCCACCATACAAAACACCCATATCCTAATCCGTGAGGTCCAAAACCCTTTAATAAGCCTTAATAATGATTTTGAGAAATTTTTTTTTTACATCCTCTACAGCTCTTGTTCCAGTTCCTGACTTCATCAACTTATGACCTTTTTGTTGGGTTTTTGTGGCTATTGAAGGCCTTATTAGAGCATATATCGAATATAGTGGAACAAAGAACTCCAATAGGAGTATGGTTCAAAGGGACCACAAGATTGTGGTCTAAAGGGACCGAGATAGGCAAATGCTATTTTCTCAATACTCAAACTTGGCTTGACGTGCTAGGCCAGTCGAGTTGGAAAACCCTTATTACTTGCGCATGGAACAAAACCGAGGATGGTTTATGGGTTATCCCTTGATGAGGTCGGAGTTGCCAAGGAGAGTGAGCCCAGGGATTGTGTGACCCCTGTGTGTGATGGTTGGCCTCTAGAGACGATAGTCAAAGACTCATCACTAAACCATCATACGACATGTACACATGATAGCTATATCAGAAAACCGAACCACCATTGATGGTGAAGCGTGTACATGTGTAAGTGATTATCCCAATGCAGCATAGAGCTATGGTTGAATCCGGTCTAAATGACCATGGGTTTGTCTCTAAGGGAGAACCTATAATCCATAGAATGGGATTGTGCCCCCTTACCTATTGGCTGACTTTGATATCCCAATCATGAACCCCAACGATGGTCTGCAAGCTGATCTTTAGCTTGATGCTGAGACATCTTGGAGTTGTGACAATGTAGCATAGACATTTGGAACATGAGAAAATCCAAACCTCAAAGAGCATAGCACAGTCAGAGAAGCACCATAGTTGTGCTCACCATGAACCGAAATTTTACCTCAGCAATAGAAAACCATGTGTTGTTCCTTGATACTTCAAGAAATCACATTAGGACCAAGATACGCAGAGAATCTTATAGCAGAAAGGCATTGTCTACGGCGATGCCCAATCAACAAAACAAATTTTGTTTTGTTTTATGTTGATAATACTTATTAAACTGGAGAAAACACAGTAATGGAATACAACAACAATTGCCATGCTTGGTAAGCAAAGTTTATTAGGTGAATCATGACTAATATACCGATTGGAAGAAGAGCCTTGACTTCTCCATTGGCTACACCCAGGACTATTTCCATACTTGGGGAAAACAAGCAAATAAAGAGAATTTGGAACTCCTTTAATAGTAGAGGGAGATCTAAAACAAAAGAAATGACGTTAGGATTGTGAGATGAATAGCTCTAGCCAAGGCGAAGTTGATCAAGAGATACCCCCAATCAATGTATTCAAGATGGGTTCTAGTTGAAATCAGATTTTTCTTTCCATAATTATAAATCCCCAACATCAATATCTTCTCTCTCATCACTATTTCTACCTCTCTTTTGTTTTCACTATTTCTAACACATACATTTTCCTCATTAACTCCATTCCTCTTTTCATCCATATTTCATCTTTTGCCAATTTTTTCTTTTTCTCCTACCCACATCTCTCACCAATACTCTTTTCCTTTTCAAACCCAACTTACTCTATCTAAAACATAAATCCAAAATTTAAATACCTCTTTCATCCATTCTTTGCTTCTCCTCTCACTTAGTTTCTTGAGAAATAAAGGACCTTTTCTCCATGGAAACCCACAAATTTTAAATTTGTCTTGACTTTTCACTATTCATCATCTCAATGAGTCCATTTCTCCTCTCTTCTCTTACCTTTTTTCTCCATCATTCTCATGATAAAACTTTAATTTAGGTTGAATCTAATCCCCAAGACATTAAATGGTAACTTTTGATCATCTTGTCATTGGTCAGCTCTATCTTTTTCTCACCCCAACTGTCAATATATTTAGCTTCAGATCTCTCTAATGTTGAAGTGCTTAGGATATACTCTCATGCTTCAACAAATTGGAAAAGGACATGTTTCTAGCTAAATATTTTTAATAACTTTGCAGTTATTTATTACCAGCTCGCCACCACCAGTTCGCCACCATTCAAAACACCCATATCCTAATCCGTGAGGTCCAAATCCCTTTAAGAAGCCTTAATAATGATTTTGAGAAATTCCTTTTTTACATCCTCTATAGCTCATGTTCCAGTTCCTGACTTCATCAACTTATGACCTCTTTGTTGGGTTTTTGTGGCTATTGAAGGCCTTATGAGAGCATATATCGAATATAGTGGAACAAAGAACTCCAATGGGAGTATGGTCCAGAGGGACCACAAGATTGTGGTCTAGAGGGACCGAGATAGGCAAATGCTATTTTCTCAATACTCAAACTTGGCTTGACGTGCTAGGCCAGTCGAGTTGGAAAACCCTTATTGCTTGCGCATGGAACAAAATCGAGGAGGGTTTATGGGTTATCCCTTGATGAGGTAGGAGTTGCCAAGGAGAGTGAGCCCAGGGATTGTGCGGCCCCTGTGTGTGATGGTTAGCCTCTAGAGACGATAGTCAAAGACTCATCACTGAACCATCACATGGCATGTACACATGATAGCCATATCAGGAAACCGAACCACCATTGATGGTGAAGCATGTACATGTACAAGAGATTACCCCTATGCAGCATAAAGCTATGATTGAATCCGGTCTAAGTGACCATGGGTTTGTCTCTAAGGGAGAACCTGTAATCCATAGAATGGGATTGTGCCCGCTTACCTATTTGGCTGACTTTGATATCCCAATCATGAACCCCAACGATGGTCTGTGGGTCAAGAGAACTGCTGGGTCAGTTTGAGAAAGCAAGTGTGAATTATAGTCCACAGTAGAAGACGGAGTGCTTCAGCGATATTATAAATTCCTAGACCTAGATGGATCCCGTAGCTATCAAAATTATTTGTTTTTTTTTATTTTGATGTTATATGATTTTTTGATTGCTTATATGAATTTTTATGAGTCTCTTGATATTTTAAATTAAGAGATATTCAATTTTCTGTATTTAAATATTCAAAGAAAAATAAAGTTTATTTCCCATTTTCTAAAAATCAATTTGATAATTTTATAATTCATATTTAATATGGGGGCCCACCCTAAATCCTTATGTGGATGTGCGTGGGGACCACCCGTGGTTTACATGGGTGGCACCTCCCACTTAAAGTGGGTAGTCCTTTTGTTTTGATATCCCTTGATGAGCAAGGAATGGAAACAATTAACAAGATATGTTTTATGAAATCTTAAGGAGATTGGACTTCTAAAAGGAATATGTATAAATAAAAAGAGATTTATATAAAAATAGATATTTTATATTGTCCATATTTTATATTTGATGAAATACAAGTTTATGAAGATGAATGATAAGGTTATGCATCATCCTTTGAATCATGATGGCTGATCTAAGGATTGAGTAGCTCAAATTCTGCATTCGTTAATCCTTAACCACCCATGATATAGGCAGGCCCATTTAGAGACCTAGTAGCAGCCGGGACATAGCCCGTTAGAAAGCTAGTTGACCTGTAATCAATTTCCAAGTCAAGCCAACACAAGTAGTTTAACAGTCATATCTGATTGTTAGAGATCCCATTATATTCTCTCACCCTACAAGTTTCATATGATTAATGGTATGGATCTAATTTCCATAAGGATGGCTAACCCTGAAGAAATCCTAACCCCTGAAAACTTTATAAATTGGGGCTCTCTCTCCCATAAATCTCTACACCTCTCATCTCTCTCACTTCTCTTTCAAATCTCTCTCTCCCTTACAAAAATATTTTTTGAGTTAGAAATAGGGGCACACCCCGAGCTAGGAGTAAAGAGGGGGCACGCCCCACACATACAAGGTATTGAGGCGTTGTAGCTTTTTTGATGTTCCATGTTGCTCTCATATTGATTAAGGGTTATAGCCAAGGCTTTCCCATGCTTCAAAGATCTAAGATAGACCATTGATCGTATGCACCATTGGAGGAGAAGACCCGGTGTGGGGTGTACTAAGTCCGATTGAGGTAATCTTCCAACATCTTGCTTTGTAGTTTGCAGTATTTTATTTCTTATGTTTTTTTATTCCAATAAACATTGTGTTGGTTTTATTCATTAAATAAAAGAAGTTGTATTTAGTGGCAGCAAGTGAAAAACACTTTTGGTTATCTATTTGTTTATTGCAAGTAAGTTTTATTTGGACCTTTGCAAGTGTTCCAGTCGGTGAGAAAAAGAAAAATTAAAAACTATATACACCGTGCTAGACACCTTGCTAAACCTTCAATCTTCTACTGTTCGCCCTTCTCAACCAACATCATTAGATAGCTCCTTCTATCACACTAAAACTTGTTAAGGCTCAGCGTAACAGTAATCTACTGTGTTGACATTGTTACTGACCAGATGCTACAAGGAATCTTGGAAATATGAAATGACATAACTATTAAAAAAAATATATGAATATACTCATAGTGGTCACTTGAGAGCAAAAGCTGAGTAAAAAAAGAAAGGCAAGCCTGCCCACACAGATATTGGATGCATGTATTTATGCAATACACAAGCCTAGCAGAGTGTGGCATGACACATGTGGCCATACTGCATTACAAAATCATCATCGCTTTAATCTAATGCTTTTGAACTCTGACTTCGTTCAGGACTCGACCAGGTCCCGAGCCAACCCATGTTGCATCAACTTGGTAGAGTCTCAATAATACTCGGGGTGAGAATCTTGAGAAAAAAGATAATACAGTAAGTCTCGTGAGCCTCATGATAAACCATAAGACTTGCCGAGCTGCATAGTTGAGTTCATTCAGGACTTGACTCAGTTGAGTCCCAAGTTGACTTGAAGAGTTCTAAGACACCGGTCCAATCTCTCTTGTAATCTTATCAGCATCAGACACCAGCAAATAACTTCCCCAACATGTCTATTGTTTCCATTCTGTGGTTAAGAAGTAATTCATACAGTGCACTAAAATGCTTTGCAATTACTGTAGTTGTAATCTTCATCAGCCTCAAGGCCTCAGAAAAATAGAAACTACACTTGGCATGAAGTTTAATAGCCAAATATCTTTAGCCCTGTGAACTATATCAGCCAAAAAGAAAAGAAACATATGTTTTTAACTTTCTACTATCCCACTAGAAAAACATAAGATCAATCTTCTATACAGTATTTCGTCTCTTTAGAAGGAAGCCGATTCAACCACTCAGATTTTTAATCATCCATTTGTTTATGCCATTTAACTGATCACCATAAGCGGTCCTTCCACTTCCAGTTATCTTTGCATGTCTCCCAAATTTTCAAAACTTTTCTCCTCCCTAATTTCATTTCCCTTCCTTCCGTAACCTTTTATAGAACTAAAACTCCCCTTTTATGTCTCCAATGCCTTCAAACTTATCATTTGAGAGAGAGAATAAAGGGTTTATAAAGCTGATCTCTCTCGGGGGATACAGATGACTTCCAGCTTTGATTGAATTTGGGATTCATTACTCTTTAAATATTGGTTTTGCAATTTTTTGGAGAGAGGAGTTTTCTGGGGTTTATTTTCTATGACCTCGAAATTTTGGAGCAAGTATCTTTTGGGAGTTTATGCATTTCAAGAATTAGATTCAGTTTTCTCATTGTAACGTTTAAATATGGAAGGAGGGTTTTGGGCTTTGCTCACTCTGAGAGAGGTAGAGGAAGGACTCTCTACAAGTCTTTGCGAGTTCAAGTTCAGGATTAGGATCTCACATAAGGAATTAGAACTTTTCTCATCACGGCTATTGAGATAACTTTATTGATATTTTTGGTTTTAATGTTATTGCTATGAATGGGACAGTCTGGTGAAGGTGACTACTGACAGTGTGAATGGGTGGATTACCAATTACATGGCTTCTTCTTTGGGTGTTGCACTGGTGTTAGACACACTACCAACTTAGATTTTTCGTTTCTTAATATGCACTACCAACAAAAACCATGTAACCTCCCCCACCCCCCTGGTTTTTGGCTCATTCAGTTGATCACATTCATAACCTCTGCAGGAATACGTTCGTCGTGGACGCATACCTGGAGGGAAGGAAACCAGGAAGCTAATTCCCTTGCAAAAGCAGCAGCGGAGATGGACAGTCACTAGGAGTTTTCTTCATTTTGTTTTTCTTTTTTCTACTTTTTTTGTATGCTGGAGCGGCCCCTTTTCTTAGGTTGCCATCCTTTAACAGTAACTTTTTGAAAGAGGCTCGATTCCACTTCTCTTTTTCTTTTTTCCTATCCATGAGCACCTTTTTTGTGGTAAGCCAAGGTTTTGTACTCCTTTTTCTTAAATTAAAGGCTAACATTATCAAAAACAAATATGCACTACCAACATAGATTCTTTTGGATTCTCTTTTTATGGTGATTATTGGCTACATCATTGATTTAGAGTTCAATCTTTTATGTTTAAAGTGGACAATTTGAAGTTTGAAAATTGTATATAAATCAGCAATGGCAAAACTGAGATTTTGCTACATAAAATAGTATATTAGAAAAGAATGTCAGATTTCATTAATCTATATTATAATATAGTCCTGTTGCTGAATCTTGCTCTTCAAGGAATGAGAAATCTGACACTCCATACCTCTATCTCACACTTCTGCACGTATCTGTGTCCATGAAATATGGATTATCATGAATTTGAGTGGACCAATCGGCTCTTATTTAAAAAGGTATACTTTAAACAATCCCGTAAAGAGAAAAAGCAAAATAAACCTTTGAAAGCCATCCGCACAATGACGACCATCTGAACAACCAAATAATTATAAATGCAACATGAATTTGGGGCATAACCAGATATTTGTGAACTTGAAAATTATACGGTAGAATTCAAGATAAAAGTGGGTAAGTAACATGGCCACTATAATGTCCTAAAACTAAAGACTAACTTGTTGACAAAAGTCGTTCTATATAGTCCTTTTTTTTCTGTTTCTTTGATAGTCGGTTGTTTTATGTTGTGCTCGAATGTGATAAATATTAACTTGTATGGCCGTGAACTTGGCTAGATCTAAAGGCTCAAGGTCACAAGGGATATCAATAATCTTGTAATATTTGGGTTAGTACGTTACAAGTGTTGAGAAATCTTTGTTTCTTTCTTTTGTTTTTTTTTTTTTTAACTGGAGATCATTAATGATCATTGGGTCCACATGCATGGGCCCTCATCCATCCCACCTCAAAACAAACAATATCTCCGAAAACCCCAATGAGAAAGAAATATTACAAGGGAGAAAAATGCAGGATTGAAAAATTAAAAGGCAGTCAATCTTACCTTATGACAAGTGTTTGGATCTTGAAGCAACCAAAGAAGGCAATCAATAGCCATATATTGCCAGTCATCTGATGATCGAGCAATATTGCAAAGAGCCTCAATAACACCAGGGCAGTTCGCAACTGGCCCCCTACCAAGTTTATGGTGGCAAATTGTCCTCAACAAACCAATTCCAGCAGGCGAATTCTCATTTACAAGCCCACCCCACATGCCCGGAAGCTTCATCAAAAGCTCGGGCTTGCATACAATAGGGAGAAATTCAGACTTGAAAGCAAAACAATTAATAAGCTGAAGAGACCAGCACTGCAACTGGCTCGCCCACTCTTCTGCCTTCCTAGACTCCATTTCAACACCACCCATTCCGCGAGTAAGCAAATCACAATGATAACTTGGTCTTCTGTCAACTAATTGGTAAAAATGGGTATACACAATTTCAAGGGAGCTCAAAGCCAATTGAATAGAAAGTTCAAGAACTTCTCCATGACTAGCAACAGCAGGGAAAGTGCTAGGATAGGTAGCGAGGTGACCTAGGGCTCGAACTGCTACTCTTTGCTCCACCCAAGTTAACCTCCCTCTAAGAAGCTCGACCAAGGGGGGAATGACACCAGCATGGACAGCACTCTCTGCAAAGTCCTCCATGTTCATGGTGTATGACCCAATGATATGGGCTGCATAATATGGGATGTAAACATTTTGGTCATGAGAGAGCCACCTTCTATTCTTTAAGCCTTTCCATACAAGAGCGGCCATGCACTCAAATATGCCCAAGTCAATGAATTCGGGGTCATTGGGATGAGCCATTGCAGTGTTCCAGAGGCCACTTATGGGGAGAACCTGGCCATCGTCGTCTTGAGAAGGTAGTTCTCTGAAGAATTTCATTATACTTGCTCTGCGTTTATTTGGGTTCCCCTCTTTCATGACACAGAAGAAGCATCCGGGGTAGGGGCAGTCTTGGGAGATTTTATCCATGTCCTGCTAAAAAAATAATCCAAGCAAAGCATCAGATTATGGTAATAAGTCTCTGAGACGCACACAATCAGCACAAGAACAAGTGATGCACCACCGTGAGTAAAAGTGATTCATGCTTTACTCCCACATAATCTACAAGAGCTAGATTTAAGTTATCATAAAATGCATGCAGCAATGCATGATTCACCAATCTAAGCTGTAAAATGTGGGTTCCCAATTTTTTAAAAATCTAATCCCAGCAAGGCATAAGATTTAAAAAACGAGAAGGTGGTCTCTGAGATTCACAAAGACCGCTGTAAATACAAAAAGCTCCAGTAAAATAATGCCCAGTTCACAGAACAAGCCCAAAAAATTGGATGACTTATGTGATCAAGAATGATTAACTGTGTCAGCTAAAGATTGATTCACCAATCTAACTTATAATTCATGAGGTTATTTGTCAAAAAAAGAGTTTATCATTCATCAGGTCCCAGTCCAAGGCAAACAATCAGTGAAACATTCAATTTTTTTTGGTGGGTCTTTCCGCAACAGAACCACAAGCTCACAAACCTCCATAAGAGAAGGATATCACTCATTCATCAAAAGATTACAGCAGTCATGTAATATTATAAGATATTGCACATAAAGCTCACTAATCACCGAATTGAAGTCATGTGAACTACAGAGAGTTGAGAAGCAGAGAAAGAAGAATAGAGTGAACACACAAATTAGTTTGTATTCACCACCATAGAGACTCCCCATCAGATTCCTACTCTCTATGTTCATCAGGAACCCTAGATTCGAAGACTCTATTTCAGTAAACCTCCTTCTGGTGTCTTCTAATAGATTGGCCATTTCTTTTAAAAGACGGGTATAGTGTGTTTCCCCTGTGTGTGCAAGAGCTAGATAACAATATCTACAGCACAATAAAGCCCACAAAACCCCTTCAATCTCCCACACTACAAAGATTAAATAAGGAAGAAAACTCAAAACAGAGACTTTTAGAGAGAGAAAATACTACCAATAAACGTAAGAAAGAATTCACATCCCCCACACAAAAACTCAGCTCTATGGTACCCTGTAACACTTCTCACAAAGCATGGATCTTCTCTGATCAACTCACTCCCTTGTATCAAAACCCATGCATACCAAAAACAAAACATTGAAATCCAAACCTAGAAAAAACCCATAAAGAACCGAGGAGCGAGAAACAAAATCCACCACTGAATCATCGAAATCATTCTAGAGAGAGAAAGTCCAGTACCGAGGTACGAAAACAGTAGAATACCTCTTCCAGGAATCCGAACCAGAACTCCCAAGAGCTTGGGTATCAGCGCCAGAAGCGGCTAGACAGAGAAAATATAGAGAAAGAAAATGTAGAGAGAGAAAATGGCCATTATATCCAACGTTTGGATGCGAACGGGAAGAAGCGTGTCTCTGATTCTGACAGTGAGGAGAGGATCTCGGCGTCGCATGCATCATTTTCAACCCAAATTCGCAAAAGGCAAAGGATACTCGCCGTTTTTTGATTCTACAACAGTGATTTTTTTAAATGACTATTATACCCTTGGAGAAAATAACGTAATGCCCCTATTTGCTTTTTTTTTCTTTTTTTTTTTTCTTTCTTTTTATTTAGAGGGTGCACAAAGGTTTCCTTACAAAAAAACTCCTTTTTAAAACTGGGATTAGGAAATGTGACAAAAGGGTGTTTGATCATAAAAAGACAATAGCAAACATGCCTCTTTTGAACTTGTAGTAGGAGGTGCTATGAAAGTATGTCTCATAATTCATGGATTTTATCATGTGCTCCATGTATGGTTGTGTACGTTATTAAATTTATTTTTTAATAAATGTATTGTGCTTTTTTTTTTTTGCATAATTTGGCCAAAAATAAATATCAACGCTTTTTGGAGAAATGTGAGACCCAAAATGACTACATCGGAAAAATTTAGATGTGGCATTAATATGCGATAAGATGAGATAGAGTAGACTTAAATGTGTTGTGCATGTATGGCGTAGACCCAATATTGCACCTGTTAGGTGTAAATTCGTTCAACTAGAAGGCTTAAAAACGGCAACGGGTAGAGCCAAAATGAAATAGTTGAAAGTAGCGAAAAAAGATTTAAGTACTTATGGCCTCATTATGGTATTGCTTTTAATAGAGCGTACCAGGATTCGTATAGCTGACCCCAATTAGTTAGGAAAAATCTTTGACGTTACTAAAAATGATGAGACACCACCATTTGATCAATCAAAATTAGCAAATAGATTAATTGCAGTAATCTACAGGGTCACGAACCTGTATTAATTTGGTTTTGATGAGAGAAAGTTGATAAATTTCATGGTACCAAAAACATTTCAAGAAAGAAATACGTGATTATTTTGCACTTTTATCATAAAATCGGACTTTAAAATTGTGTAAATTTGTGTTTATTTTTAGGTGTTTCTTAGGAGAAAATTACTAAATCTAAAAATAAGTAACCCAATTCAAGATCAACATTAAGACACAGTCGGAGCAAAAAAATTGAAGATGATGTTTCTGTACGGCTAGGCTTTATGAAAACAAAATAAAAGCTCATCTCAAATCCTTGTCCGGAAAAAAAAATATTCCCCAAGATTGAACAAGGATCGCCCAACTTTTGGACAGTAACATCAAGTACTGAAAAATTAAAATCCGTTATTTTTTAAAAAATTATCATATGGTGATTTTTCGGTGGATCTGAAAACTTCATATCAAAAAAATCTTCACGAGTAGCTCATTCGTCAATTATTAAATTCATGAGTGTAACAAGATAATGACAAACCTGTAAAAAAAATATATAGCAATGAACACTAGCTAAAGGTATACTCACAATACTCAAATAATACACACATAATCAAGACGCTTATTTTAGGTAGGAATCAAACTTGAGATATAGCATTGCTTATTGTCAACCAACCGCAAATCACTCGAGCCTAAACCCAATTATTAATCAATATGTTAGACGAATTAGAGGTATTTTTGTCATTTTTAGTTCTAGAGATAAGTTCCATACGCATAAACATGGGAATGGATTTGCTAATTTGTAAGTGCAATTATGCAGAGAGACTTAAAAAAGGAAAAAAAAAAAAAAAGGAATGGCCCCTCATGTTTCCCTTTGTGAGGTGTTTCCCTAGTTGTGTGGTGGGACCATGTGTGGACAGCTGAATAAAAGCCTCACTGTCATCCGTTTCATATTTGCTGACATGCGACTCCGTTACCGTTGAAAGATGAGAGAGAATGCAACTCAACTTTGACACTAGGAAGACTTCAAATCTAGAGAGAGAGATATAGGCATCAACCCTAATTCAAATCATCTCTCTTCTCCATGCTAAAACCATCTCTCATGCTCTTCATTTATGGGTAAGTACTGAAAATATCAATCAATCAATCGACATATCTTATTATATATTAAAGGGAGAAGTTTATATAGCGCCGAGGCTTTAAAGTTTAAACAATCAAATCTGAGCCTACCACAAAAATTTAACTAGCAGAGGTTGTTTTGATGTCCAAATATCTTTAAATTGATCATCAAGATGTATGGACATAAGAAAAAAAATCGATTTCAAGTTTTGGATATAACGTATTTTGTAACGTATTTTTGGACTGTCAATTTTCAAAATTTTCAAGTTTTCATAGATCTATCGATCTACACTATTTTTGAAGCTTTAAACTTTATAAATAAAGATACCAATAAATTTTAAGGCTATTGCAAATATTTTCAATATTGAAACCACATTTCTCGATACTAGTTGAAGGTAGGCTCTAATTTGATTGTTTAGAGCTTGGGCTCTATACAAACCGCACCCCTATAGTAAAAGGGAAAAGTTTACATAGAGCCGAGGCTCTAAACAATCAAATTGGAGCCTACCACAAAAATTTCACTAGAAGATGTTGTTTTGATGCCTAAATATTTTCAAATTGATCATCTCGACATCAAGATGAATGGACATGAGAAAAAAATGGATTTCAAGTTTTGGAAATAGTGTATTTTGTAACGCATTTTTGGGTCGCCAATTTTCAAGATTTTCAAGTTTTCACATATCTGTCGATCTACACTATTTTTTAAGCTTTAAACTTCATAAATAAAGATGAAAATATATTTTAATGCTATCACAAATATTTCCAGTATTGAAACTTCATTTCTCAACGCTATTTGAAGGTAGGCTCTAATTTGATTGTTTAGCACCTATGCTCTATACAAACCGCACCCGTACTAAAATGAAATTTTTATATTGTTTGTCAAAAATTTAGTGCTGTTGGGGAGTATACCATTCATTTATTCCCTTGGGAAAACCGATATTTCTAGCATTCCAAATTTAGAGGATATCGAACTCTTCAACTTAAATGACTAATTTGACAAAAAGAAATTTTCAAGTCTTACTAGGTACGTTCTTAAAATAATAACATCATAAGATTGAATAGAGACAATCCAATTCTTAGAGGTAAACTCTAAGTGTTGAAGAACTCAAAATCTATATGTTTTATTGAAAATAATTATCTTATGATTTTTTAAAAAGATTCCAAATTTTTAAAATAAAATAAATAAATAAATAAATAAGAAACTTCTTAAACAAGTGTTTCGCCCAAAGAGAGTAAGTGTACTTTATGCTCCGGCTAGAGCATAGTATATGTTATTTCTTTTTTTTCTTCGCTCTCCTTGGCGGATGGCTAAGCTTTGGGAGTCCAACCTTTAGTTGTTATGGTTGCGGCCCTTGCCCCCCACCCACACAACCAACTTAGAGACCCAAAGTTGCAACTTGTTAGCATTAATGTAGAAAAAGAAAATGAACGAATTTTGAGGTTCAAAACTAAGTGGGACGAGCATTTTCTACACATTTGGGTGGGTAATATGAAGGAACTGAAATTTAGGGTTATATGAAGTTTTGCATTTTGTCAAATAGGAAATGTAACTTCCACCTATTATCGAGAGAAATGAGTGAGATGTTGGGTAGGGGTTGGGAAAGAACTTACTTACACTTAGGCTTTCACAAGTTGACTTTTGTTATGGAAAAGTATACAATAACACCATTAATCTTTGGTATAAGATGGTCATAATTAATCTTAATTATTGAATGTTTATAAGATGGTCATAATTAATCTTAATTATTGAATGTGGAATTGGTTGCTACTTTTATTCTATTGATCATGCTCAAAATTAAAAAAAAAAAATTTCGAACTTTGTGACACACCCAAGCTACCATATTTCATTAGGAGTGGCAACGGGTCGGGTCTGAGTCCCAAAAATATAAGCTACCATATTTCACTAGAGGTGGCAATGAGTTAGGTCTGGGTTCCAAAAATATTTGTGGGACCTAGACCCAACTGGACCTAACCAAAAAATTAAAATATCTATGTCATCATCATCATTTTAGCCTTTTTTAATTAAAATATCTATGTATTTAACTATATTTAAATATATTTTACATATGAAAAAAGTTTATATAGAGCCAACACTCTAAACAATCAAATTAGTCACTAGAAGATTTTGTTTTGGTGCCCAAATATCCTCAAATTGATCATTTTGACATCAAGATGCATGGACATGAGAAAAAATGGTATTCAGGTTTTGGAACTCTTATAACACATTTTTTTACCGTCAATTTTCAAGATTGTCAAATTTTCATATATCTGCTCGATTGAAACTATTTTTGAAGCTTTAAATTTTATAATTAAGGGCAGTGATTTCATATAACAGTTGTATAGTAATATAAAGCAACGATCTTCAAAAATCATGTTAGAACTATTTGTTTGATCTAATTTTTGAAATATACACTCTTTTCATTCTTATGAACAATCACAAAAAAGAAAAATTTGAAAACGCAACCTAGAAAGTATTTTTTTAATCCAATTAACATAGGCCGTCCATTTGGGTGAGATGCTTAGATCTGGGCCTTAGAAGGAATTTTCTTTTCTACTTTTTTTAGATGGATTTATTATCATTAGATAAACAATGTTAAAAAAATAAAAAAAATGATTTTGAGTTTATAAATGCTAAGATCTTGAAATTCATGAAATGAATGGTCTAGATTCGTTGTTGGAGGGAACTCATTTTGACAATATCTAGGGTTCAAATTGAATTTTTTTTTTGTTTTAGATTGCTTATTGAGATCAAAAAAGTATGTGTGCAAAATTTTGGATCATACAAATACCATAAACCTGATTTTCTAAAAGTGTGGTTGCATTATACGCTGATACAATCGTTGCATAAAATCACTGCTCTATAATTAAAGATGAAAATATATTTTAAGGCTATCACAAAGATTTCCAGCATTGAAATCACATTTCTCAACACTATTTGAAGGTGCGATTTACTTTGATTGTTTAGAACCTCATATCTATACAAACCACACCCTTTATATATTGCAACCCAAAAAAAATTACCGGACCCGATTGGACCCAAACCCGGACCCAAATAGTGTTTGGGTCCAAGATTTAGATTTGGACCCGATCCGTCGAATCCAATTTTTGGACCCATACTTAGACCTGGATCGAGTCTACCCCTCGATTCTCAGGTCGAGATCAAGCCCATTGCGACCCTTAGATTTTATATAAGACGATTATAAATAATTGTAGCATCATTGTACCAGAAGTAAATAGTATCGTTGTTGTTATCGTGGTTTGAACACTTTACTAAATGACGAACATATCTTGAGTTTTTCCTGCGTCCTCCTGTTCCTCTCATTCCATGTCTGCCTTAACAACGCTACCGTTACTATTCTCTATAATTTAAACCCTAGCTTTGGCATTGCATATATTGCATTCTACCAAGACATGGGTCAAAGTTCAAAGAAATGATTGCTTTAGGATGGAGGTGATATTCTTGCTAATAAAACTATCTTCTAGAGCCACCCCAAACAAGAGAAAACAAACTTTTTAATCATTCATAGAGAGACAAACACTATGGGGTGACAAAATGCATGACGTTTTTTAAGGACACGGTTTTTATGAGTTCATGTTGAAATAAGTCACCTCTTAATAATCTATTTTCGAGATGGATTTTTGGACTTAATTTTGAAGGACATGTAATCTCTAACATGAAAATCATGAATATGAAAAAATAAATAAATTTTAAAAATTAAAAATAAAAAAATTTATTAAGAAAATGTTTGGCCATGTTAGTTTCAATTATTTTTAAATGGACCACTTATTTGCATCCATCGGATGCTTTATACCTTGGAGACTTGCCCATCACATCGCTTGGTGAACTACGTGGGTAGCGATGGCGAGAACTATATCTCCCAATAACTTAATTTTTAACATGTTTTTTGAGTAAAAATAATGAAAAATAAAATAAAAAAGATAAAACCTTCAATAAATTTTGTGGAACATTTATAATTAATAATGGGTGTGGTTTCTATAAGGTTACAATCTTAAACAATCCAATTAAGAAGCACCTTCAAATTTTATCATAACATGTAATTTTGGTGTAAAATATTATTAGGATTGTCTGAATATCTAATTATAAAATTTTAAACTAAAAAAATGGTTAAAATCAAGTCGATCTATAAGCATATGAAAATCTTGAAAATTGTCGGACTAGATAAGTGTTGCAAGATGCACTATTTCTAAGACTCAAAATCTTTTGTTTATTTTTTTTCCTTGCTTTTCAACTTTAAAACAACATTTTCGCATATGTAATCCTACATTTTAAGGTTGCAACCTTACATAAAAATTATTGGAAAAACTCGAAGGAAACCAATTGGACCCTTGAATTTACAGGTCCACGTGGTAAAGTAATAGGAGTACGCTCACTATTCTCCCATGGGAAGAAATTGTTCATTTGCTCCCTCGGGGAAAACATGTATTTGGAAATTTCATTTGGATCTGAAAATTTGTAATCCACTTATATATCATTAGATGATAATTATTAAAAATAATAATAATAATAATAATAATAATAATAATAATAATAATAATAAAAAGGATTTTGGGGTCTTTAACACTATGATCTTGCTGTCCACAAATGGACATGGTTCATTCAATTTTGGGACATTATTGTTTTCAGGCTCAAGAGTGCTTGTTTTTTTTTTGAGTTCATCTCTAGGTAGTAGGGGACCACATTGCTTTTAATTTTGATAACTCAAAAAAAAAAAAAGAGTTGTGCTCCAAGCACGCTCGTTGCACTCACATCTAAAAAAGCTCTTATTACTTGGGGCTTTGACAAGACTTAGCTAAGGAGCCAGGTCCTCACTATACATGATATAAACAATGAGTTGCATAAGTCTCTTGCATATACATCTCCAATATTCGAAATCCTAAAAACTTTCATCAGCTTGGTTTTTACCTAAAGGTGTAAATGGACAATTTTATATCAGAGGAGCACACAATCATTTGGCAATTATATATTTGACCGGGTGTCCAGTGACTAGGGCTTGGGCGCCGGCCTGGCCCTAAAAATATAGGGAATGGGTCACAATTTGTGGCTTGAGGACCGGGGCTAGGGCCACTATTGGCCCAGCCCACCCTCTTTTCTTTTCTTATTTTTTTTATTTTTTTATTTTCATTTGTTATGGGCAGGCATGGGCCGGCCCTATGGGACAAGCAGGACCACCCCTTGCCACCCTCATGGGTGGCATATAAAGTGAGTAAACGACAAAATTACGTGAAAAACATAAACTACATTTTACATAGGAAAATTGTCCCGTGTATGTACTCTTTTTTTATAGTGTTTTACTCTCAAATCGGGCCAACATCCTCCAGCTTTTACTAGAAATATAAAAAGAGAAATTTATTAAAACACACTCAAAATATCAACTAATATTTCACCTATTTATCAAATCAAAGTTCTACAATGAGAATATTTACTTTTGATATAAAAAAATCACAATCATCATTGACTATTAGACTTGAAATCCGGTGGTTGAGGATGTGTCATTTTTTGGGCACAAAGTCTAAATTAAAATTTCTAAAATGTTGTGACATATTTTCATCTATTAGATTTCACAACCGACGGGTAAAAATAATTGTGATCTCCTTGTACCAAAGATAAATAGTCTCATAATATACGATCCTTTTATCAAAACACATCGAAACTATCAAATATTATAACTCTGTGATTATGTAACCTTTGATGGTATTTTTGAAATTCAATCAAAAGAAATGGGTGTGATATTAAATAGTTCACGACTTTGGCACTTTTCCTTAAAATCAGAGGGTTTTATGAAATAATCACTGTTAGAGTTGGAAATAAATTCGCACAATTGTGTCGCAAAGGAAGGGGGCAAATTGTCGACCATTTAACATCATAAACGTAGGTCTGGTTTAATGTGTCATTTGATGCCATTTTCGATATTTGATTGAAAAATAAATCGACTATTTGAAATTAGATAAGAAGAACTGGATGAGGCAGTAAATAATTAAATGTAATACAACTCTTGGATGTATTCAATAAATTTCCCTGGAGAAACAAAACAATTGTTGCATTTCAAGCTATTAGATATGTGAAAAGCGGTGATCTAGATTTAGAGCTCGTTTGGTACATGTAATAATATTTTGTGTGAAAACATTTTTACATAAAAGGACTCCTCTATACGATTAGGCGTGGAAGTGGGAAAAAAATATGTTATGACCAACCAGTATGAATTTTTTTTTATAGTTATTCATATATGAGAATTCTTTTATGTAAAAATACTTTCACAGAAATATTTTCAAGGGTATTAAATGTGCCATTAAAAAAAAATTAAATTATGTGCTTTAGTAGAGGATCAACACACCCAAGTGGAGTCGGAGGCTTCCATCCAAAAATGCGACTAGGGTCCATTTTCTCCCAAGGAGAAAGGCAATAAGTTAGCGTTCTCATACCTCTAGTAGCACGCATAACATGCAAATAGGGTCACCAAATTCCATGTGTTTTAAAGGGCATAACCATCCATCTCATATTGCTTTTATTGTTACAGGATGGAGACCAAATTTTTTTTTTTACTTTCTAATACACCAATGACTTTTTATCTCTTCAAATAAAAACTATTGAACTTTTGGAGTTAACCAAGTGGTATGTAATACCATGCACCATGTTGTGGCCATGGGATATAGCGTGTTGCAGTCCATTTCCTAGATGAATGGTTATAAGCATAGTTATCTAGACCGGACCAAACTGGCAGTCTGACTGATGCCCTGGTCAGTTTGGTCTGAAGTAAAAGTGGAAAGTGGATTTGGCAAAGAAATGAGTCAAAATTATTGTTTAATTGGTTTTGGCCGATCCAACTAATTAGTTTCGATTGGTTCAAACTGCCATACAAAGTTGAACAACACTTTTCTTATATATTATATATTTTTTAATGTATTTTTTTTATATATTTTAAAATCCGATCAAACCAGTTTGATTGGTGGTCGGACCAATTTTGGCATTCTGATCAATTTGGTTACAGATCAGAATAAGACGATCCGACATGGATCTATGGGACGAAAAACAAATTGAAATGGATGTTTTTTAGAAAAAGCAACTTGAAAACGTTCTTTTTGTTTTTCCCCATATTTTCAACAAAATTCTTATATCACTGCTCTTGTCTACAATAGTTAGATACAATTATGTGTACCTCCAGTAGTAAAGTGGGAAATTAGGTTGTAAAATTATGCATCAGTGGTATTTGGAAGAACATTAAAGTGAAGCGTGCAAAAATAGTGGCTTAGAATGTTCCAATTTCAAAATTCAGAAGACTTGGACATCAAAGACATCAAACCCACATACATAGGTATGTGAAGTTGGGTTGATTGTCCTACATTTTTACCTGTACTTTGTGAGGACTTACCTCAAATACACAAGGATCCAATTGACCTAAATTAGGCAACGTTAGCTGACCTAAACAAGGTTTGTAATGTACACGAATGTGTGCTTATAATCAACTTCATAAATGGAGAAAATAAATGATTCAGTCAGATACATTATGACAAATCCGATACAAGATAAAATCAACAATAATTTTAAAAAATGATATTATGAACCTAAGTGTCTTTCGGAAGCTGTCTATAGTGACTATATATATTTCTAATGACCAATAAGATCACAAATGCTATAAAAGTCGTAGTTTTTAAAATTACCACTTTTTATTCTTGAAAAAGGTCCAGTGGCCCTCGCCCTAGGCCAGCGCTATGGGGACTAGGACCAAGGCCTGGCCTGGCCCGGCCAGCTCTAGACTAGGGATGGGTGGACCCTGACACTAAGCCAGGGCGCTGCCATCTTGGCCCTAGCCCAACTGCCATGGCTCAGCCCTCACCGGAGTAAAAAGGCTTTCTCTAGTTCTTTTTCATAAGTGTCTGCTTTTTTGAAAGTAATTTTTTTCTTATGTAACTTAAAAAACGAGTTACATTCAAGATGAAAAAGCAATTCAATAGTGGCATCCGTGATATTTGGAAGAACATTAAAGTGAAGTGCGCAAAAATAATGGCCTAGAATATTCAATTGTTTAACATGTTTCAAAATTTAGAAGACTAAACATGGTTTGACATCCATGGAGAAGCTGTTCAAAAAGCATGCCAAGTAGGCTAGCAACGGGCTGTGCCGGCCTCGGGCCTGGTTCGCATAAGGCATGTCGAGGGCCGAGCCAGCCTAGGGGTCCGGCTCCCCTGGGACTAGGCCAAGGCATGCCAAAAAGGCCCCTAGGCGAGCTAAGCCGGCACTATGGGGACCAGGACCAGGGCTCGCTAGCTCCTAGCTGGCAGTGGGAGGAGTGATGGCTAGTGACATTTATGAATGTGTGATCACCTGTGAGAGAGGGGGATGATGAGGTGAAGTGGGGACTGTGCGAGAGAGAGAGAGAAGAGCAGGTGTTATTGAAGTATTCTAGACAAAAAGTAAAGAGAGAACTGAGGAGCGATTGATTGAAGTACTGTTGATTATAAGATTGATTGAAGTACTGTTGATTAAAAAGAGTAGAGAGATAAATAGAGTAATACGTTGCATGAATTTACCATCTCTGAGGAACGCAACACATTGTTATTTGGAAAATAATTTCCAAAGCAAAATCAAAACAAAAATAGATGACATACCGAGGGAGAGAGATAGAGAGTTATTTTTTGTTCGAGAGGGATATAAAGCTAGTGAGATGATGGTTCACATATTTTTTCTTCCCAATTGTCCCCATACTTTATATATTAAAACCATATAATCCTATGAACCTATAAAATATTTTATTATATTAGTAAAATATTTAATGATCTCATAATTACCTTGAAAGGTGCTACCTTCTGCAAATAAAATTGAAGTGTACAATGAAACATCAAATACATTTTGTATTTGGATTAAATAAAGGGTGCGGTTTATATAGCCGAGGTGTTGTGCGCAGAAGCTTTAAACCTGATGGGTTAATATTTTGACAAATAAAGTATGAGAAATAAAACATGAAACATATAACACAATAACATAAATATTTACGTGGTTCACTTTAAAATGGTTATATCCACGGGCACGACAAACATAAATCTACTATACCGATGAAAGTTACATCAAACATTTTGGAACAAACCTCGACAAAAACCCCAAATCGAGCGAACCCTTTGAAACCACTCTTCATTTCTTCTTTTTGCTTCTCGCAACCATTATCGACAACATCAAATATAGACGTGAGAGCAACAAGAAACTGACTTTATCTCTAACTAAAAGGGAAACTACCTAAAATCTTAGTGGGAACCGCTTCTCTACAAGAAACAAACATCTCAATATTCGGGAGTTTAAAATAGGTACCATCACAATGTTTCTCTTCATAGAAAGCTCTTTTCTCTATAAGATAAAATTACGTCTTATACACACGAAGCTCTATCGCTCACTCTCTCCAGAGGAATCACCATTCCTATATGCTGACCAAAATTGGGTACACAAATTCTCTGCACTTTCATCTCATGTATATAAGATTAAGAGTTCATACTAAATACAAAACTTCCTGTACATCTTACATATATCTCAAAAACCATAGAGATATATCAAAGAGTCCCAATCCTTTTATATTTATATTTAATTTAGGAAACTTATCAAATATCAATATCAATCCCATATAATATGGAATATCTCAATCCCCACATAATATGAAAATATTTTAATCCCACATAATAGGGGAATATCTCAATCCCACATAATATGGGATTTCTTTATGTAGGTGATTTTGGATAGCACTAAATCCAACAATCTCCATCTTGATATCAATATCACCGGTTAATCATGCCAACATCCATTGGATAACTTTATGGATTTTTCATGTTTTGCCCAACAAATTTCTTCATCATTCTTGCTGAAAATAGTGTTTGCCATCAAATTTTCAAATTTCTCCACCTCAAACTTTGCATTTGAAAGTATTATTGCCTTACAGAAAACCCTAAATCAGGGCTTTGATACCACTTGTTGTGCACGGAAGCTCTAAACCCAATGAGTTACTAATTTGGCAAATAAAGTATGAGAAATAAAACATGAAACATACAATAGAAGAACAAAAATATATATGTGGTTTACCCCAAAAGGGCTACATCAACGGACAAGGCAAACAAAAATCCACTATACCAATAAATGTTACATCACAGATTTTGGAACAAACTTCGACAAAAATCCCAAGTCAAGGAAACCCTTTTAAACCACTCTCTATTCTTTCAAACCACTCCCTATTCTTTCTCTTTACTTTTGGCAACCATTACCGACAACATCATATAGAGACGCAAGAGCAACTCATTCTCTTTACTTCTGGCAACCATTACCTACTATTATCGACAACACCAGATAGAGACCCGAGTGCAACGAGAAACTGACTTTGTCTCTATCTAAAAAGGAAGCCAATCAAAATCTCAATGGGAACCGCTTCTCTACATAAAACAAGCCTCGCAATTTTCGGAAGTCTAAAAGAGGCTCCATCACAATGTTTCTCTCCATAAAAAGCTCTCTTCTCTCTAAGAGGAAATTGCATCTTATGTACAAGAGGCTCTATCTCCATCTCTCTCTCTAGAAGAATCACCATTCTCATATGGTAACCCAAATTGGGTACACAAATTCTCTGCACTTTCATCCCATATATATAAAATTAGGAGTCCGCACTAAATATGAAACTTCCTATAGATTTTACATATATTTTAAAAACCATACAAATATATCAAAGAGTCATAATCTTTTTCGATTTCTATTTCATTTAAGAAATGTATCAAATAGCAATCTCAATTTCACATAATATGGAATATCTAATATCTTAATCTCACATAATAGGGGAATATCTCCATCCCACATAATAGGCGATTTCCTTATGTGGGTGGTTTTAAATAGTACCAAATCCAACACGAAGCTCTAAACAATCAAATTAGAGCCCACATTCAAATAGGATTGAGAAATGTGGTTTCAATACTAGAAATATTTGATTAGCCTTAAAATAGTGTAGATCGAACATATCTATGAAAACTTGAATAACTAAAAAATTGATGATTCAAATATACGTTACAAGATGCACTATTTCTAAAACTTGAAATCCATTTTTTTCTCAAGTCCATGCATCTTGATGTCGAGATGATCAATTTGCGGATATATGCGCATCAAGACAACTTCTTTCAGTGAAATTTTTGATGTAGGCTCTAATTTGATTGTTTAGAGCCTAGGCTCTCTACAAAATTTATCACCGTTATTTTAAAGGTGAAAATTTTTATATAAAAGGTTAGAATTTTGAAAAAAAATAACAGTTAAAATAATTTTATTTTATGAGTATAATTTAAAAATGTCAAATGCATAAATATCTAATCAATAGTTATAATTCAGTTCATCAATTAAATAAATGAAAAATGGCCTCCAAATCGTTCGGTTTTAAAACATTGAAATAATTAGGGCACGTTTGATGACAAGAAATTTCATATTTAGAAACAGAAAGTTTCAAGTTATTGAACTATTCCTCATTAATAGAAAGTAGGATGAAACTGACTTTATGAACTTAGTTTACTCCTTTTTATGGAAATTTCACCTCTGTTTTTTTGTCTTTTCAATCTTCCCAAATACTTTCTCTCTCTTTGTAAGTCCTTTCTCTTGACCATCTATCGTACAACGAGAAGTAAATATTTTGTGTAAATATGCTTTGCAAATTCATAAATATAAGGAAGAAGTAGGGGACTATTTATAAATATAAGCTTGATACTGGCTTTAGATATGTAATACAATGCCATGGAAAGAGTTTGGCCATGGGTAGAGTTTTACCAACTGAACTGGTGGATTAGAACCGGTCAGCCACTGGTTCCAAGCTGGCATGGAACTGCTAGAGTCTGTTCACCAATTTCTTGATTTTTTTTACATATAGAAAATTTTAAAAAAATAAAGCCTATAACATATTGGAACCTGGGTAAAACAAGGGGGATATTAGATCAGGGTTATAAGATAGCAATGGTATGCGTTGATTTTGTGCATTTGAATCACTAACATGTTTGGTGGGACCAAATATCTAGGCATCACTGCTCAAACCAATGATCTAGGGTGATGATGGCCATAGTATTCCTAGAGTCATGTGGGACGTACAAATGATTGTGTATAATAAAATTGGAAACGGACGCACAAATGATTGTGTATAATAAAATTGGAAACGGATTGTATATAATGAGACCACTTACTTTAAGTACAAAGAGGTCACAATTACTTACAACCATCCGATGTGAAATCTGATAGCTTGGGTATGTCATAAGATTTGAAAAAAATTCTTTTGAACTTTGAGTTTGATCAATGACATAAATGAAGTCAACCAATTTTACATCCAATAGTCAAGATTAATTATGATCACTTTATACCTAAGGTAAATCATCTTATTATATATATTTCCATTTGGAAAAAGAAGTAAGGTGCTTCTCAAAAACCTAAATGTTTTGGCACAAAAAAAACTCTCAAATTGATCTACCTCAAGATGTACAAATAGGGAAAAAAAAAAAGCTTTCAAGTCCAAAAAAATATTGTATCATAAAGTCAATGGGCCGGGGCGGCCCGGCCAAGCCTGGTCCATAGGGTCCTACAGTACTAGGGCTAGGTTCACAAAATGTGGGCCCAAGGGAGGACCGGAGCCGTGCCATCATGAAAGGTTAGGGCTAGGCTGGGGTGGGCCTGGGCCAAAGCCATGACAGGGCCGGCCTGGCATTTTGTCTTTAACCTTTTTCTTTATCGTTTTTTTATTCTATTTGGCTCTTTTAACTTTTTGCTTTATCTTTCTTTTATTCTATTTGGCCTGGCCTAGCGTGTACTGTGCTTGGGCCAGGGCCTCTTTCGCCCGGCCCAGCCTGTTGTCAACCCTATGTCCGCGTCTCTAACGATATGGTCGATGGGAGTGGACCACACCCCGCCAGTCTCACAAAGGTAATCCACTTGAAACTATGTTTCATCCGCACGATTAATTTTGAGAACTAAAGGTAAATGTCCATATCAAATCGTACACCATTAATTTTGAGAATTGACAAGGGCAATTCTATTGCTGGTTCGACACAGATACAATAGAAAAGTAAAAAAAAATCGAGAAACATGCGATCATGAGGTTTCCAAGAAGGGAAAAGTTTAAATAGAGCCGAGGCTCTAAACAATCAAATTTGAGCCTACTTCAAAATTTTTACTAGAAGATGTTTTGATGCCCCAATTTCTTCAAATTGATCATCTCGACATCAAGATGTATGGACATGACAAAAAAAATAGATTGCAAGTTTTAGAAATAGTATATTTTGTAATGCAGTTATGAGCCTTCAATTTTCAAGTTTTGATAAATATGTTGATCTACCCTATTTTTGAAGCTTTAAACTTTATAAATAAATATGAAAATATATTGTAAAGCTATCACAAATATTTTCAATATTGAAACTA
>NW_006494904.1:2788061-2799755 GCF_000471905.2 Amborella trichopoda
TTAATTTAGTTTTTACTATTTTTTGATTTGATTGTATTTTTACCTGGCCAAGCTTTGGCTTGGCGGGACCAGACCTAGGCTTGGGCCTCTTTAGGCTAGCCAGCCACTGAGAGACCAAAACCTTGTTGTAGCTAGCGTTGGCCTGACCCATTGTCAGCCTTGTCTTCCTATGCAATAAATATAAATTGTCAGTTTATGTACATTCTCCTAGGATTGTATGCTACAAGATCATTTATCATTATTTCAAAAAATTCACAAAATCACTTGTAATCGTTGGTTGTTAAATTGGATGGCTTGAAGTATATCATGAAGTTCGATAAATTTGTTTTGAATTTTGAATATATTCAATGATACACTAACAACCACCCGATTTAAAATCTGACAGATAATCGTGATTGTGACAACGTTGTGTTAAAAGTAAATTGTTTATTTTTATACTTTTTCATTAAGTATATTATTTTGCAATATGTGAAATTTTTTATAAAAAAACATTTTATGAGTAAGTGGATTCACTAGCCCATTGACTCGTAAGCTATGTTGGAAAAACTGGGCGATCTAATCAGTAACGACCTGGTTAGATCGGAATTGGCCGGTTTCGGTTTCGAGCGGTTTTGATGATCGACCGGTATTTAAAAAAAATTCAAAAAAATGTATATAAAATATAAAAAATAAGGAATTTAGTTTGTAATATATTTTTTAATATTCTTTACATAATGGTAAATATTAGAAATTGTTTTGGTTATTAATACTTACTTTTATGTTTTCTCATCTTTTTCAGATACTTTTAAAAATATCCCTAGCCACAAATCGATTCTTTAAAATCCTTTTTTTCATTAATTTTCAACTCCACTTGAATGTGTTTTGTTTTAATATTTCTTTATATATTTTTCATATTTTAGTAGATTTTTTTTATATATTTTTTATTTTTTTCAATAATTTTTTGACCACTAAGAACTTTCTCGGTTAGAACAATTGAAATGGCCAGTTTCCGGTTAGGCTAGTTAAATTTCTTCTAGCCCATCTCTGGTTAACCGTTCAAGGTCGATTTTGCGAACACTGCTCACAAGCGTCATCTTTAAGAGGAACATCCACAATGAAAGATTCCTATCCAATGGATATGACTTCTTTTAAAATTCCTTAAAAAAAAATTTATTTTTAATATTCTTGATCATTATAGTGTAGATCATGGATCTATACAAATTTTGGATCCAAGATTTATATAAAAAATAGGTGTTAGAGGAAGCGTGCACGAGAATAGTATGAATCGGGGGACTCATAAAAACCGGATTAAAGAATAACAGATTGGGTGAGAATTTGCCTTAATGACTAGAGAGATAATCTCAAGATACTTGGCGTATACTTGTTACTTATAGAAGGGTGAGGTTTTGTATAAGGTGTCAACCTTATACTATTTAAGTAAGGTGTACCTCAAAACTATATGAAAATGTATTTTTGGTGTCGCAAAGCCTTGCGATGATATGAAAATCTATTGTTGCCCCCAATTATAAAATTTAAAGTTTTAAAAATGGTGACGATCAAGTAGATATCTAAACACTTGAAAATCTTGAAAATGGACGGTCTAAATAATGTATTAGAATGTTAACTTTTTTTAGGACTAAAAATCTCATTTTTTAACCCATTTATGAATCTTGAGGTGGAGATATTGATTTGAGGGTTTTCCAACATAAAAACAATCTTGAGTTTTTTTATATAAACTTTTTCTTTTTTGAGAAATTTATAGGTTACATGGACCATTTCGTTAGGTAAGTTTAGTTCCATTTACTTACACTAATGGTGGTGAAGTTTGAATACGGTGACGGTGAGAGTGTGGGTGTCCGTGCATGTGCCACCTTGCGTTGCTTTTCTTAGCTGATTGTTCGATTCATCTGTGGCACGTGGCCCCAAGCTTTTTGTGTCGTAGACCCTCACTTGAAGTGTTGCAGTCCGGTTCAAGTTTTGTATTGCAGTATTAGTATGGGGGCGGGTGTCGTCCAATTTTGAAATGGTCAAATCTAGTTGTTTGGAGAGTATTTTGTAGGGGGAAAAGTTTATATAGAACCGAGGCTCTAAATAATCAAATTTGAACGTGCTTCAAAAACTTTTATTAGAAGAGGTTGTTTTGATCTTCAAATATGTTTAAATTGACCATCTCGACATCATTATGTATGGATATGGGAAAAAAAAATATAGATTTCAAATTTTGAAAATAATGTATGTTGTAACGCATTTTTGGACCGTCAATTTTCAAGATTTTCAAGTTTTCATAGATCAATCGATCTTGTACTATTTTTTAAGCTTCAAATTTTATTAATAAATATAAAAATATATTTTAAGGCTATCACAAATATTTTCAATATTGGAACCATATTTCTCGATATTATTTGAAGGTAGGCTCTAATTTGATTGTTTAGAGCCTAGGATCTACACAAACCGCACCCCTTTTGTATGACGATTTAACAATCCACCGACGATATAAAATTTTGATGGGAAAAGTTAAAACAGGAAATTTACTTGAAAATGTATGAGAAAGGGAGCTATTTAATATCTTTTTTAGTTTAAAGAAAACACACGATTATGAGTTGAAATAGTTGCAAATGACTAAAATGTTGAATAGTTCTTCTCTTGTGGGTATTGTGATAAATTTCAGATTACAAATTGTAAAAGCAAGGTGCACCTAGAGAATGGTAAAAAAAAGTTATTTTGATGTTGAAAAACCCCAAAATTTATCATCTCAATCTTGAAATGTATGTATATAAAAAAAAAGAAATTCAATTTTTAGCGCTTTTAATTTCATAATTAAAGTTGAAAAGGGTTTCAAATATTGGAGCTGCATCTTCCAGGGTTGCGAGGTGTCGTATCTTGATGTTTAAGTTTGCTGCCTTACATAAACTTTACTCAATTTTAAATATTTGCTTTTTTCTAAGCCGTGAGTTTCTTTATCAGCAAGAATGACAAAGGTTCAGTTTGGATATCTTGGGAGCTGTATCTCTCTTTAATTTGGAATCGCCTTTATGCGCAATTAAGAAGGGAAATGTTTCTATGAGACCCCCAAAACATATAAGTTATGGGCGATCTCACTTCTTAGCCGTTTGATTTGAATCGAATAGCATTTTTTTTCTACAAAATATTTTTTGATGAAATTTTGGGCATCCCATGGAAAAATTAGGGTGAACCTAAAAAAAATATTTTATGTAAAAATAGATGACCAAAATGCCCTTACAATTTTTAAGGTATTTTGGTAATTTTAAATCACTAGAAATATTTTTTACAATATTTTTATCATGTGCACCCTTGTTAGATCTATGCATTCCCCAAATGTTGCTTCAAAATTATTTGTAGAATAAAAATAAAAAAAATAAAACACCATGAGATGTCTGATCAAGCTCTGACGGTTAAGTGCTAGCTTATGACATTGTGACTCAAGCCATCTCAACCATCTACTCAGATCTAATTACTGAGACCAAAGGTCACATATACCATATATGTGGGTGGGGTTACATAAAAAGCCCTCCCATTATGAAATTAGGCATTAGCAAGGAGAGAAAAAATATATGTTTCTCATAATTTCATTATTGGAATTGCGCATGTGACTAGCAGCATCTCAGGCTAGCCAACCACCGATTCCTGATGCACTTGCCCCCTGCCCCTGCAAGTAGGGGTGGCAATGGACCCAGACCCGACTCGGGATCCGACGAAAGGACCCGATTTAGATCCTGGTATGGGTCAAAAAATTATACAAAAGGGATCAAGTAAATTAAGTGATTTAAGTTAGGATTTGGTTTGTATAAGGTTGCAACCAGTGTTCGCAAAATCGAAACAGAATGGTTAACCATACATGGGCCTTGAAGCGAATTAACCGGCCTAACCAGTAAACCGGCCGATTCAACCACTCTAACCGAGCAAGTCCCGTACGATAAAAAAAGAGTTAAAAAATAAAAAATATACAAAAAAAATAAAATATGAAAAGCCTATAAAGGATGTGTTTAAAACAAAACACACTCAAATGAAAAAAAAAAAAATTTTTAACGCATCGATTTATGCCTAGGGATATTTTTAATTTTTTTTGAAAAGATGGGAAAATATAAAAGTATCATAGACCAATTTTTTTTTATTCTTGACCATAATGTAAAGAATATTAAAAGAGTGTTAAAAAAATCGACTTGACCAACTTTTTTTATAAAAAAAGAAAAAGAAAAACTTAAGTTATGTATAATATAGGCCTTTCTTTTTGTCAACTAAGTAGTAAATGGTTTGTTGGTTAGTGGGTCTAATAATAAAGGATTTGTTTCAAGTTCGATTACCATGGGGAGTAAATTTTTTGAATCAACGACGAAATGAATTTGAATTCTTAAAGAAAAAACATTGGGATTCACACCATGATTCACATACAATTTAATCGTCAAAGCTTACCAATAGAACATTCTATTATATCTAATATAAATTTGAAGCAATATTGTATCTAAAGTTTAAAATATCGGTTGATCACCAAAACTGGAACTAGCTGATTCTGATCTAACCAAGCAATTACCAGTTGGATCAGCCGGTTTTGCGAACACTGGTTGCAACCTTAAACAAACAAAGTAAGACACATTTAAATTCTATCATAAGCTATAATTTGTTGTAAAAAAATCTTCGGATTGCATGAGAATCTATTTAGTAAAAAGATATTTTGATTTTACATCAATTCATTTATTATTTTGAGCTCTCTCTCTCTCTCTCATACCATGCTTTCCTTATTTTTAGTCAAATATCCGGTTTATCTTAATAGAATTCAAATCACGTGCAGAGCACGTACATTCTGCTAGTACTAGTGGAATCGTGCTATGCAAGTGATTTGATTTCTCTTAAAATAAATTAGAAGGTTTAAAAGATTGCAACCATCAACTATCAAAATAAGGTACACCATCAAATTATATCATAAGATGTAATTTTGGCATAAAATTTCATACGATGTTTTGAGAATTTATTTTCATCTCTAATTTAAAAATTTTAGACTAAAAAAATGGTTCAAATCAAGTAGATTTATAAACACATGAAAATATTGAAAATGGACGGTTCAGATAATATGTTGTAAGGTGCACTATTTTTGGGACTCAAAACATTTTTCTTTTTCATGTTCACACATCTCGATGTGGAGAAGATGAATTAGACGGTTTTCCAACTTAAAAATAGTCTTTTACGATGGATTTTTTAAGTGCACGTTAATTTTACATTGTAAGAGTGTTATGTTTATGGTGTTGATTTATTGTGTTGCCAACTCAATGTGATAAGTTTAGGTGTCGACCATAAGTGGCTCTAGAGGTGTCTAGGAAAAAGTCATAGTGAAAGTTTTCTACTATAAGAACATGTAAAAATAACCTATGTAACTTATATTGAGTCAGAATAAATGTAACTTAGTAACTTTATACTTTGATTGATAAGTTGATATTATACTTATAAAGGAATAAATAATTTATTAATATTTAAAGTTGACATTCAATGAATATTAATATTAATATATTAAGTAAACCATTGTTTAGAACAATACAACATGTCATTTTTGTGGTGGCACTATATTGTGTTACTCGCACAACTTGTGTTATTATTTTAAAGAAACACTAATATCAAGTAAACCACAGCTTCGAGCAGTGGAAAGCACTATTTTTGTGGTGCCATTGTGTTGTGCTACCTACTCGACTTTTAAGACTCATTTTAAAGAAATTAAATTGAATGTAGAATTTATTTAAGATAAATGTACGTACAGACACTATTGGAGCGTCAATTATAAGATCACGTTTGTCTCAAATTATAGGCGGCATCCCCCCTCCCACAACTTTTTTTCTCCCGAAGTTACCCTTTTGTCTGGTAATGTAAATACGAGATAGGAGGAATGCTAAGTTTTTTCAAAATAAAAGAGTTGTCCGGCGTTTGAATTATCGGACAGCTCTTCGGGGGATTGAGGCTAAACCAGAGAAGAATGTTTGGTAGAGAGAGAGAAATAGAGAGGTTGGTACTTAGGAGAAGGAGAAGTCAGGTGAGGAAGAGTGGGTCATGATAGCATAGAAAAGCATGAGAGAGAGGGAAACGTGCAGAGACAGTGAGAGGTTGGAGCTTAAGAGAGGAGAGGTTGGAGCTTGAGAGAGGAGTTTTAGAGAGAGAAGGGTTTTTTTTTTTTTTTTGCAGGTGGGAGATATTGTTTTTGTTGTCCCCTTTGTGCGTATGTGGAATACCGATTTCAAAGGGGATGTTCTAGAGAGAGAGGAATGTGTTTCATTGAAAGAGAGGATTTTTGGAATACCCAAGTGGTTTCTACTAATCAATCATCATTTTAGAGAGAGAAAGGGGTTTTCACATATGGGAAGCGCTTCCTCATAGAGAAGAAACAATCTAAACACCACGGACTTCTATCTTCTGTTTCTTTCTTTATCATATCCCTCTCTCTCTTCATCTATCATATCCCTCTCTCTCTTCATTCGCCTTTACTGGAAGGGAGAAACACGACCTACTTTTTTTTTGTAAACTTTTTCCATGTTTTTCTTTCTCTAATCTCCGCTTATGAGAGAAAAAAAATGCACCGCCAATTTTTGTGTCTTAATGTCTTTTATCTCTTCTCTCTATATAAGAGAAAGAAGATGAAAATCGTATGCTTTTTTGCTATTAGTTTTTCTCTCTCTTTGTCTCTATATCTTATGTTTTTTCGAATTATTTCTTTTATTTATTTGAGGGGCTTTTTGGGGAGGGCGAGCCAAGGGCTGCACTCTTTCTAACAGTAACACCTTGTGGAATGGACGGGGTGCCGAATTTGCGTTGGTGGCAACTGAAAAGAGTAGCACCCATTAAAAAGTAGGGTTGCAAGGGTGGCACGCATTAAGAAGTAGGGTTTTTTTCGGTTCAATGTATTTAGAGAAATACTTCTTTCTCTAACTAACTCTATCACTAGCTTGTAGAGCCATCTGATATTTTGAACACCGGATAGCTCTTTTATTTTGAAAAAAATAGCCTTCCTCTTGTCTAGTATTTGCATTGCCGGATAGAAGGCTAACTTTAAAAAAAAAAAAATGCCGTTGGAGGGGGATGTCGCCCGTAATTTGAGACAAACGTAATCTTATTTTGTAATTGACCCCCCATCAATAGTGTCATACATAAATTTCTCTTTAATTAAAGTAGACATATTGTTTCATTATAGAGTTTAAAGGGATATGCTCATTAGATTACTTAAAAATTACAAATTGGAAGTTCTTTATTATGATCTTGCTAGATTATATTATAGATTTGTTTTTTATTAATCTTGTAGTTGTGCAATGTGTCCTTTTATGCTGGCACTATGTTATGTTACCTGCTTAACTTGTGTCAAATTTATTTCAAAGAAGTCAACATGAATGTAGAATTTATTTAAAATGAATAGTCTTTCATTATATATTTGAAAAGGGCATGTGCATTGCAAACTAAAAAAGGGGTTTAATGTTTTAGTTGCATGGAAGAAAAAATATAAGTTTTTTATTGTGGTATTGCTAGACTATATCATAGGTTTCTCTGTAAGTAACGTTATGTTTTATAAGTCCATTAGATTTATTAATTAATTTTTAAGATTCCGTTCTAATTAAAATTTATAATTTATTATAATTTTTATAACTTATAAAATTAATTTAAATATTTGTAAGTTATTAGTAAACACCCAGGTGCATACTGCTACAGTAAACGCCCACGGCTCAGCCATGGCACAAATTAAATCTGGGCCGATCTGACAGTCACGGATGTTCAATAGTATTTTAATTTTATTTTTTAAAAATCCAAATCACTTGAAATTTTAGGTGTGTGTTCTTAAAAAATAAGCGAATCTACGAAAAATATATAAAATATTTTTTACATGAAACAAATTAACCAAAATACCCTCAAAAAGATTTGAGGGATATTTTGGTATTTTTGTTTTTGTAAATTTATTTTGTTTATATTTTTATTAGGTGCTTTTTGACGAGAAGAATACACACAATAAATTTCAAGTGATTTAGATGTGTACAAAAAAATTTAAAATTTAAACACTATAGGACATCTGTGAGCATTAGATCGGCTACAGAATGGCCCGGATTCAATATGGGCCATTGGCGTATGGGCGTATGGGCATGCACACAAATTTTTTTATAATGAATTATGCATTCCATTGTGGCAGTGATGCTACCCACTAAAATCATGTCGAATTTATTTTAGAAAAATACCATAAATGTAGAATTTATTTAGATATGGTATAAACAAAATCATGATTTTAATCTTGTAATTCAAGAAATTTGTCTTCTTCTTTAATAGCATTTCTCCCTTCATATTTTTTTAATCTTGATAGTGTACTTATAAATTTATAAAATAGGTAATTAAGATTAAAAAACTTACCTAACAATTTGATCACCAAAATGTTCAAGTAAATAAATGAAAATGTGAGTAATTTCATGTACACTTTTTATATAAGAAAAACATTATTATTTATGATTTAATATTAATGATTCAAATCTAATTTTATTAATTATGATATTTATCAATTATAATTTTTATTTATATTTAGAATTGTAAATTTTATTCTATATTGTAATTAAAATATGTAATTTATAATTATAGTTATAAAGTTTAATTCATAGTGAGAATTCTAACTCATTTATTAAATAAATTTAATATTTTGATATTATTCTTATAATAAATTTATAGTTTTAAAAATAAAAATTTAAAAATAACATAGTAATTAATTAATAATAACTTTTATATAAAGTTAATAGCTCTTAAATGAAATAGTCGGAAACAATATGAATGTAAAATTTGTAACATGAGGGTATAATTTTTTAAACCAAATCTGCTTTTTTATTTTAAATTTGGGAAATACTTTATCAAAGTAAGAGTATAATTTTTAATACCAAAAGTAAAACTTCCAATTTATTTCGGATTTTAAGTAAAATTTTGAATTTTAGAAGTATAATAGATATAAAGTAAAAAAAATTTTGAATTTTAGAAGTATAATAGATATAAAGACGTGTCTTAATTTTATTGCACAAAATTTGTAATTTATTGCATAAAATTTGTAATTGCATGTTATATTTACAATTTTAATTATTATATAACAATTAATAATAAATAAAATTGATGATAACAATAGAATTCCAAATTAAGAAAATACCATATACTTGTATAATGAGTGTATTGTCTTTTATAATAAAGGTATTGGTTATTTGGAAGAATGGAAAATATATTGTCTAAAGTGCACCCATAAGAGTACATTGTATACTTGATCCATCAAGTAAAATACTTATTAACGGTAGTTTATTTATACAAAATATGGGGATTTACTTTTAAAAATGTATTATTTAAAAAAAATGCAAATTTTGAATTGTGTTAGTAAAAATTTGTGGTCAGTGATCACACACCCTTGTGCATATAAGATCACCTTTTATGTTGTGTTGTTTGGATTCTCTCACTTATGTCTTTTGTATATTACATGTAATAATGAACCTATGTAGTATGCCACTAAAGTGTGAACTAATTTATTGATTGGAATCAAATAGTAGTAAACAACATGAATGTAAAATTTATAACATGGCTGCATAATTTTTTTAAATCAAATATGTTGTTTCATTTTAAATATGTTAAGTATTTTATCAAAGTAAAAGTATAGTTTTTAATACCAAATTATAAATATTAATTTATTTTAGCTTTTAAGTGAAATTATGGATTCCAAAAGTACAATAGATATGAAAAATGTGTCTTAATTTTATGGGAAATGTTTCTATACTTCTCCTATAGCATAGAAGAACTATCCTCCCCCTACCATCCAGTCGTTCAATTTTGATCAAGAGAGCCATCCGACGTCTCAAAGTATTTTATTTTTAGTTTTTTTATACAAATTGTATGAATATGAAATTTAATACATGCCACCTTCTCATTGGGGCTCATCTATAAAAAATATTAAAAAATATTTTTTTGATAACATATAATGACCAAAATACCTCTTGAAATTTTTAGGGGTATTTTGGTCATTTTATTTTATTGGAACTATTTTTTTTATATTTTTTGCTAGTGAGAGTTTAATAGAGGACTGGACATCCAAAATTTGGTGTCAAAATAGTTTATGGAAGCGTGACATTGTGATTGGGGCAATCTTAGCCCTCCATTTAGAATGGAGGGTTGGATAAGGGGAAGTATATAAGTTTTATGCCGTAGGGGATAGAAAGCTTGCCCTAATTTTATTGCATAAAATTTGTAATTCTGAGTTATATTCATGATTTTAATTATTACATGAAAATTAATAATGAATCAATTTGAAAATAACAATAGAATAAAAAATTAAATAAAATACTGTATATTTGTATATTTGATAATAACAATAGAATGAAAAGTTAAAGAATTTAATAATGGAATGAAAAATTAAAGAAAATATTATATACTTGTATATAAATATATTATTAAATAAAATGAAAGTACTGTCTTTTACAATAAAAGTATTGTTTATTTTGGAAAAATAAAATCGACTTTTTACGTTCATTTAAGGCTTGTATACCACTCCACCATAAGACGATGATGTATAATTATATTTTCTAAAGTGAGTGCCCTCATGGGGACAAACTGTATACTTGTTTGATCAAGAAAAATATTTATTAATAGTATGCGGTATATGATAAATACGGGGATTTATTTTTAAAATTGTATTTTAAAAATAAAAAAATTAAATTTTGAGTTCTCAATAAAACTTTGTGGTGCACAAACTTTGATAAATATGAAGATCATACACCCTGGGATATATAAAAATGTGTGATCCCCATATATGATAAATATGAAGATAATACACCCTTGGATATATAAGATCAATTTTTATGTTTTGTTACCTCTTCTCCCCCCTAACCAAACTCCAAACCTAACATGAATTCTTGATTGATACCTAGTCGTATTGACACCTTGTCTATGTATAGAAGATATATAAAACACAAAGGAGTGTATAGAAGATATATAAAACACAAAGGAGTTGGTGCACACCTGTCACACGAAAAATACATGTCACGAGCCCCATGTGTCACGTTGTTTGTATACCTATGGTCTCACCCAATGGTTTAAAAAACGGATCGGTGACCAGGATCGGGCTTCCAAAAAACCGATCCGGATCGGCGAATCGGCGATCCGGATCGAGAATCGGGTGAATCGGTCAGAATAAAGCTTAAAAAAAATTCGAAAAAATTATTAAAATTCATTATAAATATTGTTTTTTAGGAATTCAATAAAAAATGAGGGTACTCCATTAATAATTTTCATGTTTTTGAATGAATATGCGAATATTGATATGTTCTTTCCCTGCATGAACCGCCATTCAGCATTTAATTTACAGTATTTCGTGCTCATCCCTACACTGTTGCTGTTGGGACTCGATATGTGAATAATATGGCTGGGATAGAGTGGCCTCAGAATCATCATCTCTCTCATTTTCTCTTTGAATAATATGGATTAAAAAAAAAATAACAAATTTTCAAAAAAATCGATCATGGATTAAAAAAAAATCACAAATTTTCAAAAAATTCTATCATGGATTACAAAAAAAATTCGATCATGGATTAAAAAAAAAAATCACAAATTTTCAAAAAATTCAATCATGGATTACATAAAATTCGATCATGGATTACATAAAATTCGATCATGGATTACATAAAAAACAAACAAAAAAAACAAAAAATTCAATCGTGGATTACAAAAAAA